>JAFELO010000049.1:244918-271979 GCA_017140195.1 Eumaeus atala | reverse complement strand
TAACTCTAACGACGACTTTAGTGACTAACGACGCCCCCAGACATCCGCACGCCGGCATGATCTCCTTTCTAACCCCTTCATTAGAGATAGCTAGCAGCCACATTGCAGAAGTATCATCTGCGCAAGACAACTTGGTCGTGGTCAGCTGTAGCGAAGCATTGCCCCTTTCTAAGTGTAGTTTCGACGACGGTTACTCACGTTGGATGCTCCATGTGTATCTCCATGATGATTTCACGAGGAATATCGAAGTACTCCGGATCCCGTCCGTCAGCGGACACCACTATCGGGAGTATATCCCACGCCGTCCGAGGCGCTTTCCATCCTAGTTTCGTGCATACCTAAAAAAATAATTGTCTCGTTATTGTGTTTTAGTCGTGCCCCACGGTTTCACCGGTGTAAAAACCATCCCCATAATTATTTCAGGATAAAAATGTTTTAATGTTTTTTCAGATTCAAATCCATATCTGTGCCAAATACCAACGAAATCCGTTCTGTAGTTTTCACGTGAAAGAATAACAAACATACATACATTTAACTTTCGCATTTATAATATTAGTAGGATTAATCCGATACAAATCAGAATTCTTTTGAGTATTTTCTTTATTTTCCAAAGGCTCCACGCGTAAACTCTACCCCTACGGAAATATGTAATAATAATATCCGTGGACTTATCACACGACGTTAGTCTAGCCCTGTGCTAAGTACCGTAAGGACTTGCGTCGTGTGTACCTGTAGTGCCAGACAACGGAAGTATATTTAATATATCATTTTTATAAATTTAAGAAAATTTATATATTAAAGATTTTCAATATAGAAGTGTATATTATAATACATATATTTATAACACGCGGACTTAGCGCCACGTTACCACCTGAGCCGGACAAATGAGGTCGTCAAATTATGTTTGGATTGTGAACATCTTGATGTCAGTGCAGTGACACTGAAAGGTACTATTTGGAGAAAAATACGATTATGTGATGGAAAATAAAGATTTTCTTCAAAATTTACATGCTTTTATATCTATTATAGTCCAGAGGCCTCGTCAGCTCTACCACATACCCTGTCTACTTTACCTCTGTAAACTCAATCCTAGCCGGATCCCCTAGCACAGTCCCGTCTGGCTCCAAGTAGCCCGCATAGCTGATGAGCTGCGGGTTCCATATCCTGTAGTCGTGCTTACCGTCGGTGCGCTGGCGGAATATGGTGATGGCTGATCTGGAATAATGTGCAATTACATTTTTTTGTTGGTAAGGTTTTTTTTATAGTATGATGAGACAGACAAGCAATCAGAGCCTTCTTGATGACGTCTAGAGAGCTCTAATAATAATAAATAAATCAAGAACACGGCTTTTGTCGATTTGTAGCGCAAATCAACCCCTCCCGTCAGAGGGGGGGGGGTGAGGAGGCCGGCCTCCTCAGATAAGCCAAACATTAAACGAGCTCAATTATCCTTATCCACGTCACCGCAAATTAAACGGCATCTTGCGCGCGCCGTCCCACTAGTGTGGGGAGGGGGACCGTTTCCCCCTTTTCGGTTCCAATACTAAATCACCATAGCCTAATCATATCACTAATCATAACGCCCACAATAAAATTCCGGTTTGTCTCTTCCCATCTGCGGGAAAAGTGGGGGTCTGTCCCCCTATCGTCTCCCTAAACCTGAAGACAAAAAAGTTTTTCGTAGTCATTCGAACTGACAAGCGCCGCCAATCAGTAGTAGGTCCCTCCGAAAAAAAGAATAAGACACCGGCTACGCACAAACCGCACGAAACGCGACAACGACGCTGACACTTTACGCTGGTCAAGTAAGCAAGAGGTACCTCCCCGATCGTGACGGCGCAATTCCGTAGCAAAGGAGGATGTCGTGTCATGCACCGAGCATGGCACTAAATCATCCTTTTTTTAATTTTGTATACGCTGGGAAACGCATTTGCGCGCCTTCACTGGCCTTGGGTGGGGTCCAGTGGTGTGTGGGACTCGCGGCACATGATAGTGCTGAAAAACCACAAAAACCACCGCGAGTACCATCAGTGCCGCCTTTGGTGATGTGCCTTCGGCGGCTATTCAGAGGCCTGAATTCACAGGCGTGTGGCGCCATATTTTCCATTCTCTAATCAACTTTACTTTTACCATTCACATAATAAAGAATATGTTTTGTGTAAGAGTAAATGTCATGCATTACCCCCACCCCCCGGCACGGTATTATGAATACGTAAGTATTTGTTACATGTACAAAAGTAGCATTTGAAGAATACATTACGCTGGGGGTGGCCGCTTCACAAATTGCGACAATATGTCTCGTACGAATGTATGGATAAAAAGTAAATTCTTTTTACAAAAGCAGCTTTTCCTAAAGAAGGTAAGCTTTTTGTAAGCTACGGCTATACCCCGTTACCGTTAGAGGACTGGGTGTATGGTCATCGGAACCCCCCAGGAGAAGTAGTCCGGTCCTATAAGGGGAGCCCTCTTCGTCAGTCAGCCATGTTAGTATGGATAAGGAGGCCCCAGGTCGCTAATAGAAGGACGTTATCAATTCGGCCGATGCTACACAAAACTGGTTTTAGATCGACCCTTATTAGGGTGACAATATGGCACACTACACCGGAATATACCCAGGTCCGGTGAAAGCACATAAAACAGCTTCCTGCTGTAAGAAAAAATATCCATATTACAACGACGATTTACAATAGGGTTGCTACCAAAGCATAGCAAATATAGAGATACCAGAAAGGGATCTCTATAGTTGCTATGCTCTGGAAAAAAAAGGATTATTTTTATTGATCTCAATAACATGGATTGATTTTATGCAATAGTATGTAGCTACGATACCAATTGCTGAGACAATGGAACAGTAACCAATAAAAGAAATTATTCATTTCTACAAACGAGCTGTAGAAAGGTTTATGTGACTAGACACGAACGCGACTCTTAAAAATAATATCTATGCAGACGTGTTGCCTCTCGTCAATACACTTTTCCTTGACTGCTCTATGCTGACGGAAGTTTTCGGTGCAACGTCATAGATTAATATAGGACATGTCGGGCGATGGTCTAGGTGAGATTGTGGTCGATAGGGGAAAAGACCCATTTGCGGGAAAGGATCCCTTCCTTTCCCGGTAATGGGACGTAGGTATGCATCGTGTTTTTTTTTAACATTTGATACAGTAACTAATATAACCTTGGCCAAGGGGACCGGGTCCCCTAGCCTCTCCTCGTTAGAGAGCTCACGCGCGGCAGGTAAAGATGGTCTTACAAAATCATGGGGGCTGGAAGAGATCGTTGAGCCATCATGTCTGGACGGAACCGTCTCCCCCTTCCACCAAAGGCTTCGTCAATACCGCTTCACCTTAACTATTCGTGAGCAAACGGTACATCTGAAGTTGTGCATCTAGTAATGGTACTTTTAATATTCCCTTATGTAATGAGAGACCCGATTCGGGGACGCACACTGAGGGTTCCGTAGTAATGGGACGGTACCACCATGACCACGACTGTAAGTTGACATATTAAATCTACTACAACTGCACTAATGGATATAATCAATCATTATCATGTCACTGACTTTTCCTGTATGAGCAATATTTCAATTTGACTAAATTCCTTTACTATAGATCACCGTGGCATACACTTGCTTGACATACAGACGGACAATGAAGTGATAGTAATATATGGATCCCGTTTCGTTTTAAGGAAGCTTGAAACCTAGAGAGTGTTATAGAAAGTGTTACCTTATATTTCCCCGGTTAGTGGCGTATTTGATGTGATTACAGAGCGCCTCGAACATGCCGCTCGCTGTGCTCACCGCCTGGCAGTCGAAAATCTGCAACGAGTTTCAGTTTGTAACTTAGTGTTAAGAACTGTGTAAGACGTCTGAGGCCATTGATCTGTAAACATATAGATATTTTATTTTATTTGCATCTAATACAATAATCATGAAAATTCAAGAAAATTACATATATACATGACGATCTACTAATATATATATATATAACCGTATAGCTGGTATATATAGATGAATTTAGAAAATAAGGGCTTAGACTTTCATAATCAGTGTTTCAGTATGATGACGAAAGTACAAAATTTAACATAACTTTGATTTTTGTTTGCGCCTACCGTCTGGATTAGTTAATCTGTATATTATATAGTATTATTTAGGTTAAAGCTATAATTTAATTCATTCTTCATTACAATAAAACTACTTTTTCCGGATTTTATCGCAGTTTATTTTATTAAATTATTTATGTAGCCCGACGTTTCAGAAGCTGTACAGCAACTATGATCACGGGTGGACTGAGATGACAGATGTGACTTAAGACGTCAATATTAATTAATTCCTCATTAACGATATGCGCTAATAACAGTGCCAGGGTCAGTAGCGGTTTTTACTATATTATGAGTTATCCAGTAATATAAAGATCCCTGTCTAAGTTAAAAGATTTAAACAAAATCAAACTACTTTTAATGGAATGTTGCGGTCTCTTCGTATACTGGGGCCATTGTGCAGATTTTGTGGATATCACTTATTTAAATTCATTCTTTATAATTAAAAATATATGTGAAACACTGCTTTGATTCCTTCCTTACAGGACAACACAAGTTGTTTTTGTGTAATTCCAGATTATAATCTACCTATATCTTTGCCAAATTTCATCCAAATTTGTTTAGTAGTCTCACATCATGTCATCATATAAACAAATTTTCTCATTTATTCGGGGGATATTATCAAAACTGTCGTTAGTAGTAGAAATGGTGACCCCTGACACAATTATCTCGCGCCAATGCCAACTATAAACCATATACTAAAACAACTAGTAGTTTTAGTGGTTTTAGTGTAATATCAGTATAAAGTTGTTGGTTTTACCCGTGTTTATGTATTTACGGTTATACACATATTGTATACGGTGCATACACTAAACATTTCTATGCTATGAAAAGACCTATTTATGCAAGCTATTTTAGATTGTAACCTTTACCTATGTCAAATTTAATGAAAATACCCTAAGTTGTTTTTGAGCGGAACATACAAAATTTTAATATTACAATTTATAATTTCAGTAGAATTTGAATATGTTAGTAATTGGAAAAGTAAAAACCAGTGGACGTCATCCGGCTGATGATGGTGATGGTTTTGACTGAACAAATAATGATTTATTCTTAACTCAGGGCCTACGTATTAAGTATAACTTTATTTTGTTGACGCGGGGAAACGCATTTACGCGCCTTCACTGGCCCTGTGTGGGGTCCTGTAGTGTGTGGGGCTCGCGGCAAATTATAATTCCGAATACCCAGAAAACCACCGCGAATGCGATCAGTTCCGCCTTTGGTAATGTGCCCCGAAACAACAAATTATCAGGGCACATGTATTAAGTATACCTAAGCCAACTTTACTAGCTCTGACACCAATTACTAGTTAGGTCACTTAAAACTTGGTATAAATATTACTAAAATTGTCTAAAGAAAAGATAAAAGAAGCTTATACCATAACGTCCCTAGTTATTACAGTAATAAAGGAAAATAATAAATGAGCTAATAGCTTCTATGACAGACTACGAAACGGAAGCCTTTTAATGTGTTCCCAGGTCACAAAAAGGTTTTTAAGAAAACGACTGATTCACAAAAAAAAATGGATCAGAGAAGAAATAAGAGAATAGGAGTAAAATGAATATATTGTAAGAAACGGTTTCCATTTACAAAAAATACAAATTAATTATAAAGGATCCTATTTAAAAAAAACCGGCCAAGTGCCAGTTTGACTGGCGCAGGAAAGATTCCGTTCATAAAATAAAAATACTTTAGCGTTATAATCAAGGAGTAGAAAAACCTGATTTCTTGTACGGGACTCCCATACACCCTAAATAATTCTTATATTCTGTTTTTTATTTCTTTTATACCGGCTACATAAAGACATCATCTGTGAAAATTCGATAAATTATCCGTGAAAATTAGAACACCAACTGTCCAACTATCATGGTTCATGAAATGCAGCCTGGAGAAAGATGGACAAGCGGAAACGACGTTTTGTACTCTTTGGGTATTATTTTTAGACTACACTTATACAGTTTCTATTCAAACTAATGTAAATTATATATTATGTGGGTATATACATATCATTACATATCATGCACTGTGGATGCAGAAACAAAATACAATATATAGGTTTGTTTTGTGATAAATAAGAAATAAATATACTATATAATAAGATGTTTGTCTTCAAGTGAACATATATTAGATATTATTAAAATATTAAATGTAAAAATATGGCGTACACACTGCGTCTGCATAGTTATTTGTATTTATTACACCTTTGTAAGTTCCCATTGTGGAGCTAATATAAGATGCGCTTTATGTTAGCTTTTAAAATTAAATTTATTGCTTAAGTTGCGTAATGGTGGTGGAAGTTTGTTCCAGCTTTTCTTTGCAGCGTATTTAAAACTACGACGAAATACTGCAGAACGGTGCGAGTGCTAACTGAGGGCGTAGTGGGAGGCTCTTGCGCAGTGTGTTTCCTGTCCACTCAAGTTTTTTTAAAGAGGTACACGGGACGTCGTACTTTACGATACTAAACAGCATCGTGGCTAAATGTAATCCTTCTGTTCTCGATTTTTAACATAGAGGCTTGATTTAAATATGGAGCTGAGTGAATTCCGATGAAGGTCCGATGATTCAAACTATATAATATCGTCTAGCCACAGGCCGATGTTTCGTACTTGACAAAAACGCTCTATTCTACTACCATTGATTTTTATTAAGGGACTTTCGGTCTTAACTAATTGTACATGGTGACGGCTACCAAGTATATAGTATGAGATATACTTGGTTTACTCGGATTGAAAACCAACGCATTGACCTTCGACCAGCTATATGTGCGATTTAGGTCACTGTTAAGTGGATGTAAAGATTCGACCATTCCATGTGGCCTGTAGGAAAGGTAGACTTGTATATCATCGGAGTATATATGTTACCTGCAGGTTTTAATATATTCGATTCGGTCTCTAGAATCTCTTCTATTAATGAGCTACGCTGCGGTGAAATCCTTGTCTCTAATTTCTACAATTTGATGGCAGTTAGGCAAATAACTTGCAAACCATAAAACAGGGGCCTAATCCAATCCGTAAAATCTCAGTGTGGTTAGGAGCAACTTAGTATTTATAGCGTCCAATGCACGTGAAAAATCTAGCAGCAGCAATAGCGTTAGCCTTCCATCATCTTAGGCGTGAAGTAAGTCGTCCAACAAATCCACATGAGCAATAGCAGTACTGAGATACCTCCTAAAACTTGATTCCAGTGATGGTAGTATATTATTTTGGTCTAAATATTCAATTATCTACCTACACACGACTTTTATGACTATTTTGAAGGGAGATGCCATCACTTCCAATAGCATTGGATTTTAAGTGACGTGCATCTTGAATTATATCTTTATCGGTTACTGTTTTAAATGCTGTGCTGTTTGAAAAAAAAAATTGACGAGCCGAATTTATTCTCGTTAAAAGATCATTCCTCATGTTATAGGTGTATATTTTTCTCGCATGTTATCACGTCAAAAAGTCTTTTTAGCTATCTACATGATAACTAAAAAGGTTTGCTTACCCACGATCGAGACGTCCAAAAGATATCGATAGTTGGCCACACCTGTATACAAAGAATATATCTATTGCAATCAATTGTTGATGAGTTACAGCTTACTTGAAGCTTTTTCCACTGTATGCGGCCGATGCACCTGGTTGCGTTCCTCCACGCCAACTTAGCGCCGAACACCAGCTCGGGGGTCTTCAGGGTGTAGGTGCCCCGCGCTTCTAGCTCTTTCTCCACTTCCAGTAATCTAGCCGCGTGCGCTTCAGTGTTTTGCCTGTGAAAGATATAAATAAAACATACCTTATTTAAGGTCGATGAAATTACATTTATAATGTACTTACTAGCAGCCCGTACCGGATTCGCACTGATATTTCATGTATTTTTTTTATTTACAATAATATAAAAATTATAAATTCATATTGATAAGTTTACGCGAATTTTAGTCATTAGAATAAAACTACTTTTACGGATTTTAGCGCGGCTTATTAAATTATTTATGTAGCTCGACGTTGCAGAAGCTGTAAAGCAACCGTGGTCACGTGTGGACTGAGATGACAGATGTCCTGATGTACCAGGTTTTTAAAAGTACCCGATGAATTATAATTTATCCTGTTTGCGTTAATCGGAACAACTAAAATAGTAATAAGTATATCCTAGGTAGTCTACCTAGGATATACTTTTTTGTCATGAAAAGCTTCTGTACAAATTCTTTTTTAATTCCAGATTGTTTTTTTTTTTATAGAAAAGGGGGCAAATGAGAATTTAGTAGCCTTTTACGACTACCGACGCCCATGAACATCCACACGATAATTATGCCGATGCGTTGTCCAATTTCCCCCCCCCCTCTCCCAATGAGCCACCGGCTACTCACAAACCGCACGAAACGCGACACTGAAGATGTCTGTTTACGGCGGTATTATGTGAGCGAGATGTACCTCACCGGTCGTATCGGCCCAATTACGTTGCATAGGATGATGTAGTGTGAATAGTAATGCACTATGCACGGCACTATCGCTTCCTGAAATATAGCTTTGCCTTTTTCAAAAAAATTTGTTCAGTACGTTTAGTTGGCACGCAAGAACGTTTTTATAGTATTAGTTTTACGTACTAGGTTAGAAGTAGTCACAGACTTTTTCTTTTAATCGCTTAGCCCGTTTCTGTAAAGTTAATATTTTTCAATCGATTGTCTGTCTGCTTGCGGACCATTTTTCCGAACGGCCGAAGGCATACCGCTTATACTTAATTTGGTGTAACGAGGGTTCTGCACTACTACGTGTCGACAATATTCATGGGTTTAATTTTTATAAAGATACAATATTTTTTTTCTTTTTACGGAATGGGGGGATGG
This sequence comes from Eumaeus atala, assembly GCA_017140195.1. NCBI lineage: Eukaryota > Metazoa > Arthropoda > Insecta > Lepidoptera > Lycaenidae > Eumaeus > Eumaeus atala. Next base: position 263,056 of record JAFELO010000049.1, on the reverse strand, counting down.
GTGGGGGAAAAGAGAAATCTGAGTCTTCTTACGACTACCGACGCATATGAACATCCACATAATTACTATGCCGATGTGTTTCCCTTCTTTCTCCCCCCCCCCCCTAATGCGCTACTCACAAACCTCCGTCCTAAGGCCTAATTCCGTTGCATAGGAAGATGTAGTGTCAAGCACTGGGTATGGCACTACCTCGTCCTATGCAGCATGGCACTACCTCTTCCTGAAATTATATACATAAAGATAGATATCACTAATAGGATATATATATTTTATTTCAGTGGCTTTAGCTATGATGCAGCAATGCAAAGGAGACAAGAGTACCCTCTGTCCTTAGCAAGCTATATATTGAAACGTAAGTGCACAAACATTGTCGTTCAATATTTGCATTCGTCAAGTGCATGGGTTAACCAACCTGCGTATAAAAGAGGAATGCTCGTGCAGGAAAGCCCTGACGTCATTATATATTTCCTTAATATGCTAAGGTAGTGTCATTCATTGCAGCCGAATTGGGCCGGCGCAGGAGGTAGTTCTCGCACACACGATGCCGATAGCCGGTGGCCTATTTGGGGAAAAAGCAGGGCAACGCATATGACGATATAAATAAGCGTAGCGTCTCCACCTTGTACCACGTGAGAGGTAGCCCCGTGTCATATCGGCTCCACTGAGCTGCGACGCAGCAATACTACTTCCAATGTAAACTAGTTGCGGAACAACAATAGTTATAGCGTATTTTTCTTTATAATGTTGTTTTTTTTTTATTTGATTGCTGTTTTAAATGTAATTTTTTTTAAAGTAGAATTGTGTAACAGTGTATGTATTAACCAGCCTGAATAAAAGTTTATTCTATTCTATTCTAATAGCAGGGTTTTTGGAGTAAAACTTCTGTACGCACGCTCGTCTTGGATAGTAAGCCAGTGAATGCGTTACGGAAACCAGACCAACGGAGGTACCAGTAAAAAGAGAGAGTTGTTACGTATACTATTATTGTAAGGGGCAAAAGAGAAAGGTGAAAAAACAGCATGAAATAGAGTCAACTTAGTATTCAATTTTACTTAATTTTTTTTATACTCTATAGGGGAAATCGAGAAATCGAATGATCCGTTGCCGTCCTTTCCCACCAATGGGCTACTGGCTACTCACAAACCGCATGAAATGCGACACCGATGATGTCACTTTACGTCGATATCCTCGGTCGTGCCGGGACCATTCCGCTGCAATGCAACATGGCACTACGTCCTAGTGAGTTGTGTCGGCAAAACACGCTCGCTTTATGTCCTTACCATTATGTGTACAGTTGCATGGGTAGAGTCACCTGCGTATGGAGGAGAAGTACTCGTACAGGAAAGCCCTGGCATCCCTGTATATCTCCTCCACGCTCCTCGGCGCGTCGCCGCGGGATGGAATATATTCTTACCATTATGTGTACAGTTGCATGGGTAGACTCACCTGCGTATGGAGAAGAAGTACTCGTGCAGGAAAGCCCTGGCATCCCTGTATATCTCCCCCACGCTCCTCGGCGCGTCGCCGCGGGATGGAATATGTTCTTACCATTATGTGTACAGTTGCATGGGTAGACTCACCTGCGTATGGAGGAAAAGTACTCGTGCAGGAAAGCCCTGGCATCCCTGTATATCTCCTCCACGCTCCTCGGCGCGTCGCCGCGGGATGGAATATCCATTATACTGTTCTGACACATCTTTTCCGTGCATTTTGTGTTCTGTAACAATGGAAATTCAAATTGCAAAGTTTTGCTGAATACTTTGGTATGCAATTGATAATCGGCTTTCAAGTTACACTTATGTTAAAACATTTTTGAAATTATGAACAGAGTTTTTTTCAAAAATCGCACACCGACACAAAAACGCCGACAGATAAGAGATAAGATTTGCCTTTTATTTAATTTCATTGCACATTACATATTTTTTTAATAATGCTGTAGAATTTTGGTTTGCTTGTGCTAACGTGACAATCCCTCGAACTATAGTTTGATTTGAAAGAAACATGTGTAGGAAATGAAATAATGTATTTTTTTTTAAATTCAAGATACAATCATAAAAATTACTCTTTTAACGTCAGTACTTAAATCAAGCTACATCCTTGTGGAGATTATAGGGTATATACGCTGCGACAAATAGGACCAGAGTTACGTAGGTTAAACCGCAGGGTTCTGCTAATATACTATAAAGCTGGATAATTTGTGCATTTGAAAGCGCTAGTCTCGGAAACTGAAAATAATGTGATTGGTATTTAGTATCCACACGTATAAATTCTAAAATAATATTTAAAAAATGTAATATAAATATATACATATATTCACTATATATAATATAATTTCAATTACTTCAATATGTATACGGATAGAAACTATAAATTATTAACATATTTTATTTATTTATTATATTCTCATCCATTTATTATTTATAACTCAAACATAATTTTACAATTATTGTATAACAGGACGGAGCAAGGATTTTGGCATATTCGTTCATGACGGTGATTCTGTCTCATTCCACAAGAAAATCTAAAGACACGCGATAAAATCCGCTAAAGAGACACTACCATATTCTTAATTTAAAAAATGAGCGGAGAAATAAAATGTATGTTTATTCGACGAATTATCGAGATAGTTCCATGTAATTTGTTAGCAATATTGTGACGATGAGTCGAGCTTTATTGAGTGACAATATTAGCTTAATAAGCAAACAAAAATCTATTATTATGCTTTACGCACAGGCGCTAATGAAGGTCAACCTTATAAGCGTTAGTTTTAAAACATAATAATCTTTAATGTAATTGTAGTGTGCAGACGATATCAAAGAATTTATATTTATATGAATTATTAATTTATACTTATACATAATATTATAATTACGCTTGTATAAATATTTATATTTATGTGTATAACAATAAATGTATATTACAGTAATTACATCTGAATCTATCTTTCGAACGACTTAAGTGTATCTTAATGGAAGTTATAATATAAAATTTAAAAACAAGTTTTCTCGGGAAAAATCCTCAGTTAGACACAGTCTATTTAACATAATAAAGACACGAGGAAGGAGTCTATGAAACGAACAGTTTAAGACACGACGATAACATTTAAATGTATTTTCTACAATATATATTTCGCAAGTTACCCTGAATATATTTCGCGCGTAACGTAATACGCCCCAGTTAACCGAGCCGTTAAAAACGCTGTTAAATTGCTCTCGAAGTTAAACAATGGCTCTGAAGAATGCTTTTAATTATCGTATAAATAGTTGCCCGACCACGTGGTAACATTTGAACGGGCTTTAGTGCAATGACTCAATGAGAGCCATATAGTTAGAATACAGTTACAAATAATTGTTACATCGCCTTTTTAAATACATTTACTCAATAGGTCTTCTATACTTATAAAACAGAACTGCCTGTATGTGATCAATTTTCCGAAAGTATACTGAATGGATGTCGATGCGGTCTTCACCTATGGAGATAATGATTAACGGGAAAGGTTTAATATTTATTTTTTTAATGTATTCGTTCCAAGTTATTTACGGGCGAAGCCGGGGCGATTCGCTAGTTAGACATCAAAAATTATAGTAAATGCTACACTTTTGTAGCGTGTTATTTTACGGTGAAAAGCAGTTTACAGATACCTACGGGAATAAAGCAACCTCATACAAAAATCTTTCTCGAATACAATCTACATCTTTATAGAATCAAAGCTAGCGTGTGAATAAAAAAAACTATTTTGACTTACACTCTGCGTCGGAGACAATATCCGTCTTCTGGTATACAAAACAAAGTGTATTCTTAGCTGTGGATAATGCCATTGGTTGTAGAATTATTAATTACTATAGATTAATTTTCCGTAAGCATCGCCACACTCTCACGTTGCATATACCGCAGAGCTTGAAGACAAGAGTATTCAACCAATGCGTTCTCTCCGTGATTCCACGGGGCCGAAACATGGCCTCTTAGTTTAGGACTGGTCCGAAAGTTTGCGGTAGCTCAACGGGTCATTGAACGTGCTATGTTGGGTGTTTCTCTGTCCGACAGAATTCTTAACGAAGTCATAAGGCAGAGAACTAAAGTGTCCGACATCACGCGATGAATAAGCTCGTTGAAGTGGCAATGGGCAGGTCACATACTCAGAAGAACAGATGGCAGATGGGCCAGGAAGGTTCTGGAGTGGAGGCCGCGTTTAGGAAAACGAACTGTTGGTCGACCATTGGAACCACCACCAACCACCAGTTGGAAAGACGATCTCCGTGCAGTAGCCGGTCCGCGATGGATGCGAGTAGCAGGAGATCAGTCGTCTTGGCGTTCATTGAGAGAGGCTATCTCCAGCAGTGGGCCGATAAGGGCTGATAATGATGATGATGACAATATATTAATTTCATTTTTTTTGTGTATGTTCCGTACAATTGTTTGTTCTCACAAAAGTGTAAAATAAATAATAATAAATAAAAGTCCACAAAAACTGTATGTCTGTACGAAACAGATTTTCCTGCAGTTTTCATCTATGGATAGAGTGATTCCCGAGGAAGATTTCTCATGTACAAAACAGTGTCCCCAAAAAGCTGTCTGTCTGTACTAAACATATTTCTCTGTAGTTTTCACCCATGTATATAGTGATTAGCAAGGAGGATTTTATTGTATGACTTCCCCTATTACACACGGGCAAAACCAGGACTGATCATTATATGGGTGTGTTATAACACACGAGTGATAAATCAGCCATATCATAAAGCAGTCATGTTGTCATTCGATCATAATCATTCAGAAGCCAACCGGTCACAATTAAAATATTACCGAACAATGTAGAGTCAGTATAAAAAATTGTAAAGGTAGAAGTGGCCGGCGCGACCGGGATACCTCTCGCTGACTTTATATGCAGGATGAGGTAGTGCCGTCCTGTATAAGTGGAGGTAGTACCATGCGTAGTGCATGATCCTCCTATGCAACGGAATTGGGCCGGCACGACCGGGGAGGTACATCTCGCTCACTTGATACCGCTGTAAAGTGATATCTTCCGTATCGCGTTTTAGTAGCCGATGGCCCATTAGGGGGAGGGAAGGAGGGCAACGCGTCGGCATAGTAATTATGTGGAAGTTCACGAGCGCCGGTAGGCGTAAAAAAGCTCCGATTGCTGGTTTGCCCCCAATTCTATAAAAGAAATATCGGCTTGCAGCGACAGCTACAATGTTGCGTTTTGTACTGCCTGTGCGTTGGCAGAGTTTATCAGAGGGGAGCAGGGAGGAGGGGGACACGTCTGCATAGCAGTTCTGCGGGTGTGTGACTGCTTGTCTTCTCTCTTGTAACATGTACCAATAAGGCTGTAGAATTTGCTTGGTTAAACGCGCCAGTCTCAGGAATTACTGGTCTTATTTGGGACGCTCTTTCAGCGCTATTCTCCCCCCCTTTTTTTCTGTGAAAAGTTCTAAGCTATACATGCAACGCCTCGGTATGAGCAATAGTGTACGCGGGGCGCTATAACGTATGAGATAAAATCGCTGTTAGTCTTGTGAAAAATTTATACACAGATACATAGTAATAGAACAGTAAACAAGTCATGTCCGTACAATAAATGTTTTACAAGAATAACAATAGGGTGACAAGAAAGGAATAGTAGTAGATAAAAGAATTGATGAAGAAATAGCGCCTACTTGTACACGCTAATCAACGGAATTAATGGACGAATTTCTACTACATATAGTCTGCCATTTATTTTGAAAATTGGAACATCTGATGTAGAAACCTTCAGGGAAATAAATTCTCTACTTTTCTCTTCAAAATTGAATTGATTAATAATATTTTTTGCGAATATGGTCGGGCTTTTGTCGCCGACTGTACGCCACTTAATCATAATTATCAAGTTGCACTTGACTCTAGCTCTCTCCCCCGAGCGCCCAGGTGCTAGTCAACTGTCAACAGTTTGATCAAAGCGTTGCCATGTGTCTTAATTACACTATAACTGAACGTCCAACTTTTGTAGCCACGCTCTTGTTTAACATTTATGCTATGTTTTGTAGCCACGCTCTTGTTTAACATTTATGCTATGTTACATTTTCATTATGATCGCCATCTCATTACACACGAAGACAATTCTATAGCTTTCTTTAAACCCATCTCGTGTACGTGTAATGTGACATCGTAGTGAGCATTTCACGAACATGTTACGCGAACTGGACAAGTTAATCCACTTACTAAAATTGCTGTCTCCTAATTTTATAGTAGGCATTAAGGGGATAAGGAGCAGTAGCTTTGTGTAAACACTGATGCCTTGTCCTCATCACCACTCTCCTAGGGCCACCGGAAACGCACAAAATCTCCGGCTGTGTGATAGAAGTAAAGCCCGAAGCATTAGCTCTATTCGGCTGTAGTGCCTACACTACCTTGAAAATATCTACTCCAATGAATCGATTAATCGACATATCGCTGTATTTATAATAATTAATCGGTTAGTCGATATATCGTCAAACTGTTATAATAATTACACCCATGCGGAAGTATCGAGCACAATGTAGAAGGAAACATTTTAACAATATCACGACGTATTTGATTTTTCTAAAGTGTTCATTGTTCGAATGAATTAGAAACCGATACCCCTCTTCCGGTATAATTGGTTAAAAAATAATAGAAAGGCATTGCTAGGGCAGTTTTACATTGTAGCCTTGGTATAGCTACACCAATGCTACAATTTAAAACTGCCTCAGTTATGTTATGTTCTATGATACCAGGCTCACAGGCAGTGACCGACATTTTGTACGCTTTATTACTTTCCGCTGGCACTTTGGGGGGAAGAGAAAGCACATCTTTATAGTGATCCCGCTTATTGCCACAGGCGTTGGCAGTCACCAAAAACTACTAACAGCTCGTTTGTCCCCTTAATAAACCAGTAAATGTATGTAGTTACAAGTTACATGTATGTAATTACATGTATGTGGTTACATAATAGCATAAAGAGGCAAATGAAGTGTTGTAATAAGGGGAGAAACAAGCTCTTATTGATTTTTGGTGGCAATTGGCTTAATCACTAGAAGGATGTGTTTTCTCTTCCCCCAAAGAGCCACCGGAAAGTAATAAAGCGCACAAAACGCCTGTCACTGCCTGTCAGCCTGGTACCATGGAACATAACCTGATTCATGTACTTAGGTAAGTGTTATATTATGGTACATTAATATCCATTTCTGTTTTTACATTGAAACAGAAGTAAAATGTAATATTTTGAATCTACTTTCAGAAACAACTGTTCATAAGTGTCGATAACTGTTACAGCTAACAGGGTCTAGATTTACATAAAATACACATTGCTTCTCTTTCCCTTTAGACAAAGAAAGTGTTAGAGGAATCATTCCGTAACACTTATGAAAGAGATGTAACCTTAACTAACAATAGGGAATCAAAACACACGAATGCGTTTGTTAGTCTTGCAGCTCTCTGTCTCCTAAAGAAAAGATATTAACTAAATTTCTTAATTGCATGTTTATTTACAGTAAAGCCTGCAAAAGATCTACACGTGATTTTATAGTCCGACAAACACATCTATTAAACGATTTTCCTGCGTAAAAGCATTTGTAGTGTCTAAAGAGGCTTTTAAACAGAAAAGTCGTTTAAATAATATATTTGCAGAAAAAAACTACGTGTAGTTCTGTTGTACGTCTTGTTATATTATCGTTTTTCTTTTACTGTTATAGGGTTACCAGATGAATAAATCCTATGAACCAGATGAATAAATGGGATGTATTTTTTAAAGAAACAGAGTATATAATATAGAAGTGTTAAATTAAAATAAATTGTTAAATTTTGATGATTCTGGGTTGTAACATCGTGCAAAGCCGGGGCGGGTAGAGGTACTATAATAGATCCCCGCCATGGTCCAAGCCTTATCGTGGCGGTGGGTCTCAGTAGCCTGGGGTGATCCGAGACACCTTGGGGGAAGCCAATTGAACCGAGGTGGTGGCGGATGTTAGTACTCCTCCTATAAGAATAGGGGACAAAAGATCAAAAGGTGGCGGCGCTTTTGCGCGCGGGACAAGGGGCGAGGATCGGAACCTCACCCCATTGCACTGTCCTAAAGTCGGTGGGGTTGTCCTGTGGTGCGGGACAACCCCATCTGTGGAGGTGGCGTCGGTCCCTTCGGGGGCTGACTTGCCGTCGAGGTGACCTGATGATTTGTTGTTCCGGGGCACCTCACCAAAAGCGGCACTGGTAGCACTCGCCGTGTTTTCTGTGGGTGTTCGACACTATATAATGTGCCGCGAGCCCCACACACCACTGGACCCCCACCTAGGGCCAGTGAAGGCGCGTAAATGCGTTTTCCTGCGTCATCAAAAAAAAAAGGTACTATAATAGATAGAAACTAACTCAGAATCGCTTTATACTTTCCGATGTTTATGGGCATCTCCCGGCTCAGTTTGTGTTTCTTGTTATTTTTGTATTCACATTACAAGCACATTTATTAATCAACACACAAAACGCATCACGAAGCGGATTTTACTTAATTTACTAATTTTAAAATAATTAACGTGAAATTACTTATGTACTATTACTTAGCAGTAGAACAATACTTAATAAATAATTGATCTCACAGCTACACTGCATGATGTCATACACCATTAGCATACAATCATACAAAAAGTATGTGTTATCTAAACAGTGGCGACTGGAGCCGGAATCTCGGCATATGAATATTCATAGTATATACAGCGCAGGCGGACGACATCCTCTTTATATATAATATACTGGCTGTTATCCGCGACTTCATCGCCGCATAGTATTTACTTGATTGATGATATGATTTTCATACACTTTTATCACCCATTGTTTGGCTTTGCGGGTTGATTTAAAAAAAAAAGTAGCCTTGTTTGAAATCGGCTCTTGCACTATATGTATACCAAATGTCATCGTCGCGATGACATCACAGGGAGGTAGACACACCGACAGTTACATTTTCTAATATTCATAATAGGGCTATGTTGTGTTGGCGTGGCTACTCGTTTGTACCTGGAAGCTATAGAACAATTAGAAAAGGGTTCTATTCTACAAGCAAATGTTAAGTGACCAACTTAGTTTTGAAATAAGTTTATACAATTTTTGTTTCCACAAACCTTACCTGATATCAAGGCATATTATTCCGTTCGCTACAAATGATCGTTGAGATTATTTCTTGATTTGTTATATTTAATTATAATTGACTATCAATACTGATTTCAAAATGCCATACTCGGATATTTCTCACTTCCGCTATATCATTGATAGACCGACGTTGCGTCATTTTATTTAATTATCTCACAATTATTTAATTATCAATAATTGAAATTGATTATTCTATTAATTTATGGGTGAGGAGGATAATTTATATAAAACTAGCTGTGCTCTGGCTACCGGCTACCCACAAACTGCACTGTAAACGAGGCGTATCTTAAACCTAGCTTAAAAAAATCGACCAAGAGTGAGTCGGAACTTCCTAAGGAGGGTTCCGTAGAACAATTCCGTACAAAATGTTGATAAAATACTTTGTAAAATTTTTCAAATTTACATTACCCATTATCTCCGAGCACACCCTCTGTGATACGAACGGACCTAAGGACGGACATGTCGATATTGCAAGGGTTCTATTCTCTGCCATTTGACTATGAAAGTCTAAAAAGGTCTCACAAGTTACGATATGACAAAAAACGGTATGACGCTAAAAAAAATCTTCAAAATATCACTGGTGATCCGCTAGTTATTTAATTAACATCCATGCAAGCTAAAATCAGAAATAAGCATACAATAATTAAAGGTTTGACGCTAGCAAGGCAAGTTTTCCTTCCTCGTGACACGGTTAAAATCATCTGTACTAATAATCTATATTTAATAATATACAGCGGATGACTTTGTTTGTTCGAACGCGCTAATCTCAGGAACTACCGGCCCGGATCGAAAAATTATTCTTGTGTGTAAATGTCCTTTTATCGAGTAAGGCTGTATGCTATATACCATGAGACTACAACTAATAGGACCGGAGCGGGCGATACTGCGGAGTGACGCTAGTATCATATATATGTAATATTGAAGGACTGAGCATACTTATTGATGTATACTGGTGCTAACAATAAATCGAGCAGTAAATAATGAGGACAAGTATAATTATATAAACCACTAGCTGACTCGGCCACACGTTGCTGTGGCTTTTATAAGCAAATTAAATTAAAGTCTATATTTTAAGTGGGATAATGTTAATTGCCTATGTGGAATTTCAATAAAATTGATTAATTATTTCAGTAATTTCCAATTTTTTTCGACGGAGGGTTTACTCCTGATGGCGTTGCTACAGCATTTGCCATATCAGTTCATCGGAGTTAGGAGTTAGTTGTAGTTTCGGAGTAAGATTATTTTTTTTGTTTGCACTCACAACACTTGGCCTAATTTCACACTTATAACGATCACTACCACTGCCTGAAATCAAGAGAGTTAGTGAACGTCAGCCGCCATATTGTAGAACATCTCACAATGACAATCCGGCTCATTGTAAGATGGCTACAAAACAGAACGCAGTACAGTATTCCAAAATGGCTAGCCGTAATGTTATACGGCGATTTGTACAATACAACTACGACATAGATACCAATATTCGTGGCCACTTAACCTTTGATCTCGCCACGTGACGTTTGATCTGGATACGTGACATAATTGCCAATTCTCCAGCCATTTGTTCGAGCTCCTGTTTATTTGCTCGAATCGGTTGATGCAATGCCAATCAGTATCCTACTTCAATTCCGTGTCACACACGAAATGAGATTATCAAAGCTTTGTAACATTGATTTATATTTGCAAGATATCCGTACGTATAAATGTAGTTGAAGGACCCATGATGTGAGAATAACACAATTGATTTGTATTGGTGTAGCTGTGTATAATATAGGATCTTCTTCAGCTTCTCATCAGGCACAATTCGCCCACAGCTGTGTATATGTCTCTTCTCTTCCACGCCTTTCGTTCTTTCAGGTCCTGGGCGCTCCCCATCCACATTTTTTCTGCAATGGTCACGAAGTCGTCTGTCCTCTGTGCCAGTAGTTTGGCCGCGGAGCGTTATCCTTCCCTCGGCCTCCATTTTGTTACTGCCGTCTTTCCGCCTCCTCTCCACCACGATTTTTAATTTGGTAATTTTCCAATAACAATTATTATTTTCAATTTTAAATGTACAATCAGGTCTACCTTAATGCAAATTTTGCAAATTCTATAAATATCTGCAACGGCGGGCTCGCTTCATATTGCTATAACAAAATACATCAATCATTTCCCAGGCGCCATCTGTTGTTTTTGTACTAATTTTTTTTATGACACACCCAGTACTAAACTGTATGCTGTTATCTACATAAAAGTCTTTTTACCTGTTCGAAATGACACACAAACTGATAAATTGTTTGCATTGAATAAGCTCCAAAACTAGTGCATTGATTTGAAAAAAATCCTACATTTGTGATGAGCATAGGATATATGACATTTTCTTGAACGTTTCGAACGTATGAAAAGATAATATAGCCAAATGTATGGAAAAATATCAAAGTCAATTCTTGTGTAGCTACAGATTTTATTAACTACTGGCTGTCACGACAGACGTTGTTAATGTTGTAAATTGAATTTGTTGTCATATGGCAACCAAAGAGTATGCATGCACTGCGATGGTAAGGTGTTATGTTACGAGGCCGACATTATTTTGTAAGAGGTAGTGCCATGCTGCAATGGAGCGGAACTGGGCAGGCACGACCGGGGTAAGTGTAAGACCGGTAAAGTGACACCTACCATGTCGCGTTTCGTACGGAATGGGGGTAGAAAGTGGCCCATTGGGGGGAGGGGAAAAGGAGGATGATAATTATGCTGATGTTCATGGACGTCAGTAGTCGTAGAAATTGAAAAACACAATTGAAATATTTGTATTTTTGTAATTAAATTAATTTATGCCGCATTTTGTGAAATATCCGCGCGAAGCCGGGACGGACTACTAATTAATTACAAAGAGGATAAAATTTTCTAAAATTGCATCACTCAATTCATAGAAACAATTTCACAGGAGTTATTCGTTTTGAAGTAGCATTCGTTTCGGTAACGCCGCACCGGTTCTGCCTCGCCTTGTCGTTTTGTCGGAATAGAGTTCACTGTACCTGACGCGGTTACTTAGAGCTGGTCATTGTCTGGGTACTAAGAATTTAGATAATTTTTTTGGTAGGGAGCGTCACTAATTCCGGAGCTGTCATGCTTCTACTGTAGTCTTCATTATATTATCTATACTAATAATATAAAATACGTTCGAAAACAGGGACAACGAATGTCGCGCGGAAGGCTACAATGTCCAAGTAGAACTGGGCTGGCCATGTCTGCCATATGTCTCAGGATTTCTGCGCCAAAAGAACATACTTAATTAAGCTGATTTAATCATATTATGACGACTTATAAAATAAACAAGAAATAAAAAAAATCCGACCCCACGGACACCCGGTGACCGCTCGGCAAATCCCATTGACGATGGCCAGATAAGCTGGACTCCTTTCGGACGGATGGACCAAGCTCTAAACAGAGAGGTGTGTGTAAAGAGAGTAGGGAGGCCTTTACCCATCAGTGGGACAATGTTATAAAAATAAATGAATATAAGCCAAAGAGTTTTTTTGTTTAAACGCACTCATCTCATCTCAGGCAATACTACGAATTGAAAAAATATTTCTGTATTGAGTAGTCCATTTATCTGGGAAGGTTTAATTAAATTTCTGTATTGCTGAATGTCCTTAGCACTCTATATATATAGCATACAGTGTAAAGAGGCTACGCTATATAGAGAGAGCTCTATGTCGCAAATTAAAGGAGAGCAACGCATCCGTATTACGAAAAGACAAACGTCACAAATACAAATCCAGACGACGGCTATCAATAATTTGCACCACAAACTAAAGTATATTCTCACATCATGGGTCCTTTATTTAAGAGTGACCCATATCGTGTCAAAAGGCTAAAAGGCTCCACTTGTTCGTTTGTCCCTCCTCACATATACTATCTAAAAACATACTTATTTATCCAAATCAATGCAAGCACTAATGACGCTTTGATAAAATGTCATGAGGCCCGAGGGATGTACCTATGGCAAGACGTGCCAAAAAAAATTTAAATCGAATTCAATTCAACGAAATTGAAGGCGAACGTGATTCTAATTTCCCTTCTGAGTCAAAACGGATGACAACACCAGATTACAATGACTATTAAAAAAAAGGAAAACTGTCACGTAGAGCCACTGGGCTACAGGGTATTACGTGGGTATTTCTTAAAAAAGTATATCATTTCTATTTTTGCGATGAATAACTCAATTTAAAGCAGAGGCAGACCAAAGTGCATTCGGAGCAATTAGTTGACCACCAGCGTCTTATCGTTTAATTGCCACTGTTACCTTGTTACTGATATTCCTCTAGATCGTCTAGAATATTTTTTCTATAAAAATAAGTTTGAATGAATACTGTTGAGGTTTCAATTCATAAAAGTATAGTGGGTGGCGTTGCATTCGCTTTACCATCCAACTTTCTTTATTTTCGGAAAGATGACGTCCGCTGAGTACAAATTAGATATTGTAATGGACAATATATAACTTTATGTCCGCTAATAGACAATAAATTATATTGCTCGGATAAGCCATGTTGCGCCAGACGTCGCGAGTTCGAATCGCGCCCAAGTCATAGATCATCTATGGAGAAAGAGGAGTGCACTTGTGCATGCGCACACACTTGTACACTGTAGCAATATGTCCTGCACAGTTGGCTAGTCTCTAGAGATTCGGCTTGGACGACATTTATTTTTTATTTTTATATACATACAAGCAATCCACCCCGCCCGCGAATAACAGCATCGGAAATCGCTCTGTCCCAGAAAACCGCATAAAATTCCGTTTAGTAGACTTTAAGATAATCGATCACATACAAACAGCTTTAGGGACTAGGAAAAATGTATAAATGTGTCATATGTATTTCTGCAATAAAAATCAAATATTTTATATTAAATTTACAAAAATATTATATTTGTTACCGTTGCTTTATAACCGTGACCACAAATACTTACGACACTTGACCATCTCAGTGTGAAAATCTGTGAGCTGGTTACTGTCATTGTTAGGCAGGAAGATGATGATTGCAAGGCCTGGGGCGATAGTGGGCCTGGGGCGATAGTGGGCCTGGGGCGATAGTGGGCCTGGGGCGATTCAGTGTTTCTCTGTTTTCAAATCAATGATGTATCTGAGAGAGGCGCGTGAGACATATCTGTGTGAACGGTCAAAAAATGGGCTCAATATTAACATACCGCTTTGTGTTCGGCAAACATACGACTGCTTACACTATCCAAAACGACTTAGGGTATGATCGCTTGGAATCTCGCTCAGAGCGGCTTTAATGCACGTGCACTTTAACAAATTCTATTATAATATTAACAATTCTATTATTTCAATTCTATAGTGTTTGATTGAACTATTATCATCATTAGCCGGATGACGTCCACTGCTGGACATAGGCCTCCCCCACAGAGCGCCACAGGGCACTATTATCATTACGTAGTGATTACAAGTCACTGCTGTATATATAAAGCAGACGTTGACGGGGTGGCGTCAAAAGATATAGGCGCGTTTACTACGGTGAAATAAAAAACCAATTATCTAAAAAAAATATTAAAAACACGAAAACCCGACTGCTTTGAATATTACACAACCAAAAATAATATAACAAGAGTAATTAGTAGCGACACTAATTTTGCTAAGAATTAAAATGGGTGCCATTGTAGAAGGGCGCTGCTAACTAGCCTTGTATTTTTTTCCACTTTAATTTTGTTATATAATATGCATTCAGATTTTTAGGGTTCCGTAGACAAATAAAAAAAGGGAACCATTGTAGTTCCGAGTAAAATTTCACAGACTTTTTACTCGAGCTTGTGAGGACTGTATGTAATGAGCTTCTGGAAAAGGGTGTGGCCCCTGTTACTGTTGTTGTTGTTGTTGTTGTTGATGTTGTTGTTGGTTTTTTGTATCTCTACTTGTTTGTTATAATATGTTTATATCATATTCCATCATCATCAACATCATTGTTATATTATATTTGCTGGACATTATCTGTTGGAGCAAAGAACTTGTACTGTATGTATTAATTAATGAATACAATTTCCTCACATCACCCCGTACGTCACGAGTACATATATCTCTGTAATAGGCGATATCGCTCTAATCAGTTCGCTATAAAAGCTTTTGACATGTTTCATGTGAGCTGCTAAGGTTTGTCAACAAATCCGATGTCGGCAGACGCGACCACAGATAACAGATTATGATAACACGTGTACTTGGTGTTTTTTTTTTTTTTTGAGAAACGAAAAATCCGATCCATTTGCGACTACCGACGTCCATGAAACCCACATATGTAGATATATATGAGTAGTCCTTAATCAACCCACTCACCATCCATCCATGGGCCATCGGCTAAGCACAAACCGTATTAAACACGACATCATAGTTGTCGCCCCGGTCTCATCTCTTACCAAATATTTAAAAGCAACATGGAAATTGCTTCTAACAGTAATTTCGCCTTTTGTGTACATTAAACATTGTTCCTATGTGGCATGTTAAATGTTTATTGGTCTGTAAATCGTTTGTTTTATGTGCACAATGAAGCATATTACATTTCATTCATTCCTTTCATTTCATTCATTCGTACATTTCATTTCATGGCAACTAATGGTGGGAACTTAAAAAAACAACCGTTTAATTAGAGTAGCTCGCGTATTAGTCACGGTGATTTAATTAAGGACTACCCGACTCTGATCCGGTTGTTCGACTGTCCAATTATCGTGAGAAAATGCATTTTAAGGCTCATTACGTTATCAAGAATGTGATAAGGATGTGACGAAGGTAATGGAAATAATTTAGAGGTTGTCATTCAGATCCTGCTGCCGGATCATACGGTGGGAAAAACCCCCCGTGCATAGACGCTGATGATGTCATGAATGTATTTAATCGACGTGCTGTGGGCGAAATTTAGAACTCAAATAATTCTCGGAGAAACATTTTAGACAAAGGAAGATTTTTGTAATTTACCTCGCATATGCTCACATAACATCACCGTAAAGTGGTAGCTATATTGTCGCGTTTCGTGCGGTTCAAGGGCAACGCATCTGTATGATAATATTATATATATATATATATATATATATATATATATATATAGTCATTTCTTTTTTTGGATGTTTTTTTTTATAAATAGCCTTATTAATTCTATATTATAATTACAATTCTTGATTCATAGCTAATGGATACAATGTGCTGATTAAGTCACGACCTCAGATAATTGTCTTGTAATCACAGCAACAATGATTTAAATGGATTTTTTTTTAGAATAGACGATAATAACTTCATGGGAATCAGTTATGAGAAAGAAAACCTACTTTTTATAATGTAGCGTTATTTCTGTTGCGGTGCAGACAGAGCTATATTTATGTACTCGCGACTTCGTCCGCGTGGACCACAGACAAAACAACAACAATAACAACAACAGGACATCATCACGCCAGTTCTCTAACGGGGTAGGCAGACAGAACGGAGCGCCGCATATCACTATGATCCCTACATAGCTGCCCTGCCTCCTCCACTTTCGTAACTCTCTTCATACAAACACGCCGATTGCGAACACTCCGAACACCACTTCGGACAGCACCCGACCAATTTGCTCGTGGTAAGTTAGTCTGGGTCTTTCCCGGCACCTACATCCTTCCACACTCGCATTGTATATCTGTTTCGTTAACCTTACATCCATCATTCTTTCTACATGCCCGAACCATCGGAGCATACCCTTTCTCATTTTACAGACAAAACCACTAGCAAAGGTTACTATTTCTATAGCCTATGTGTTATTCTGATTTACAAAGTATGTTATAGTAACGTTTAATTAAAATCCATTCGCCACATGGACATTCATCCCAACTTACAAACTTTAATATTTATAATGTTAGTGTTTTATGTTCTATATATGGGGGATCTATCTACTACGCTTTTACGGCTAAACCATTGGACCGTGTTTAGTTAATTTAGTCGTGCGTTAACGGCTAGCTACAAATAAAACTCAATTGGGGTAACATTGAGTGCAATGAAATATAATTTATCAGTTAAGAAAAAAAAACCAGTGTGTCTATTATAGGCTGCAAGTCCTAAGTCATCTCTTAAAATACGCAACATGGTTCTAGATGCTATATTAATTTCCCGAGATTAAATCTTTTACTATCGCACAGGATTAATTCGAGCTTTTTCCCTTACTGCAATGGCCACCTTTTCATACGATTTTTTTCTTTATATTTCGTATGTTGAGAGCCAGATTTTCCGTTGTCACAAACAGAGCAAGTCTCATTGTACCTATGAGTAGCACGGTACACTAACAATTGACTAATACCAAGTGTATGGAGAATTTTGACAATGCAACACGACGATTACGGCGTTATCATATGAGCCAATTTGTCTGCAATGCAGCTTGGTCACTATCATGGCGGCACTACCCTTAAACCTAATATACGCGATGCTCAATTCATAGAAAGACGATTATTTTATTGTCAAGTTCAGTGTACTTCTATCGGTGCTCACAGTAGGCATATACTTAATTAGACGTATAATGTACTTCTCTTAATTACGTATTAATTAGACGTATAATGTACTTCTCTTAATTACGTATTAATTTAGCTTCTGGGTTTGATGTCGGTGTTCATGTTTAGATAGTACCGATCAATATCTGTCGCAGTTGCTCACAGCTTCAATTTCATAATTGTTATCTACATGACATAACAATAATAAGGATGAGGGTTACTAGTGGATATAGTTTTGTTTTGTTACGAGTTTAAGCACGTGGCTTCTTATATTGGTTCAAGTTGTAAACGGCGTTTCAAGACGAAACGTAAGCCAATTTTATTGCGTCTTTTGTTGAGCGTACACAAAAGTACCATCCAAGATCATAGATACTCTTTTGTATATATATAATTATTTTTATGGGGGCAAAAACATTCGCAATATTGTTACGCAGATGCGTTGCCCTCCTATAATCCCCCCTCCCCAAAGGGCCACCGGCTACTCGTCGTGGGTGTCTTAGTATATTTACTAGACTATCGAGTTGT
>JAFELO010000049.1:144282-237500 GCA_017140195.1 Eumaeus atala | reverse complement strand
GACGACTACCGATGCCTATAGACCTTAGCATTATCCAATGCAGATGGGTTGCCCTCGTATCCTCCTTCCCCTCCAATGGGCCACCGGATTCTATACACCGCACGAAACGGGAGGTCGGAGTCTTCACTTTACGGCGGCATTATGTGAGCAAGAGGTACCCTGGTCTCATGGCAGTTCATGGCAGCCCAATTCAGCCACAATGTAGCATGGCACTAAACTATCGAAACAATTTAACAAACGCGATAGCAAAATATAACTTTAAAACCCGCTGAAGCTTGTACAGTATTATTGTACACAAAGCATTTCATAGACACGGCAAAATAGCAAAAGTGAACTAACTAAAGGCAAACTTTTACATGTACGCTTTTCCGGAAACTCTCGAAATGAACATTTTTCCATGTTAAACTATATTCATAGCTGTTCTACGGGGAATGTGTCTACTGCGATTGATTTTAAAATAAACTGCTTTCCGGTCACACGGACACTTTTCTAAATAATAAAAAATCATTGACTTACGAGAAAACTAATATTATCTCGTATGTTATCCTGGTATTGTAATAAATGTTTCGCATACTTACCTATACTAATATAATAAAAGTTTGTTTGTTTGTTGCTTGAAAATTCTCCCGAAACTCACAGGCCACATGAAACATGACGGTGGCATCATATCAGCAGTAGGTACCTCCCCGGTCGTGCCTGTCCAATTCCGCTGCATTACAGCATAGCACTGCATCTTATGTATGTGCTCGTAATAATAATGTTTCTATCGACGATATTAATCATTACATCTTTTTCACCAAGTGCATTATTCCTGAAATAGCAGTATATTCTCAAATGTAGCTATGACTAGGTGGAAAGTTTTGCTCCTACTAACCTCACGCAAACGCTTTTTAACAAATTCAACCTGCTGCTTTTAATAATTTTTGACGCTTCTGTAAACTGTAGGTGTCGCCATTGAATAAGTACATTATCAGTTTATTCATGGTCCATTGGAGGAGAAGTCGGAAGGTCCTCCTTTCCACTTCCCCTCCAAGGGGTCAATATGCAAATGTGTTGAGGACACGGCATGAGAATTCCCAGTAGTATTGGCAGGAAGAAGGAAACAAACGCGCCTACATTAATTTTACGTAGATGTTTGTGGGTGTCTGATATCAACAAGGGATTCTGCTCGTTCACCCCTTATTTTATTATTATAAAATTGAATCTCTGTAAGACGTTAAAGTACTAATTGATTTTTATGGCCTTGCTTCCCTAATAGGTCGCCAGTAGGTAGCAGATATTTACAATGTCCCCACCATGGTTCAAGCCTCGTGGCGGTGGGGCTTAGTGAACCCAGACGAAACCAATTGAACCGAGGGGAATCTTTGCATCCTTCTTATAAGAAGAAGGGGCTTAAAGATCAGGAGGAGGAATCTCTCTCGCTACCCCTCTTATAAGAAGTGGGGACCCAAGAGCGACAGGAGGTGGCGCTTTTGCGCACGGGGCAAGGGGCGAGGATAAGAACTTCATACCATTGCACTGTCCCAAAATCGGTGGGATTGTCGTGTAGTGTTGGGCAACCCCATCTGTGGAGGTGGAGTTGGTCCCTTGGGGGCTGACTAGCCGTCGAGGTGCCCTGATGATTGTTGTACCGGGGCACCTCACCAAGCGCGGCACTGATGGCACTCGCGGTGGTTTTTGTGGGTAGTCCGAGAGTCCCACACACCGCTGGACCCCAACCAGGGCCAATGAAGGCGCGTAAATGCGTTTCCCTACGTCAACAAAAAAAATGTTATTTACTATGTGGTATTATGAATTTAAATAAATTGTGCTGCCATTGTATTTAACGTAACATTCCACAAAAAATATAATTATGTTAACCCCCAAATTGGCACGGAAATTCATTAAGCGTGCTCAGCAAAATTAATGTAGCATATTAAGAGTAAAAGAGTTTCAACATTCTAAATCTTTCTAATTACAGAGTTGAACGTTCAGGCCAGTGTTAACTAAAATGTTTTGATGACAGCCGTTAAATATCCCGGAGCCGATAACAATCTTACAAATGGTCCATGAAAGCTTAAAAGAATAAATCAATACGTGAAATACTAGTTATAATAACTTAATTTTCAACATTCTAAATCTTTCTAATTACAGAGTTGAACGTTCAGGCCAGTGTTAACTAAAATGTTTTGATGACAGCTGTTAAATATCCTGGAGCCGATAACAATCTTACAAATGGTCCATGAAAGCATAAAAGAATAAATCAATACGTGAAATACTAGTTATAATAACTTAATCAGTACGTGGAGTACTATTTTAAGTAACAAAATTAATACGTCAAATACTATGTTCAGTAACTAAATCAATACGTGAAATACTAGTTCAAATAACTTAATCAATACCTGAAATACTAGTTCATATAACTAAATCAATTAATGAAATACTAGTTCAAGTAACTAAATCGATACGTGAAATACTAGTTCAAATAACTAAATCGATACGTGAAATACTAGTTCAAATAAATAAATCGATAAGTGAAATACTAGTCTAAATAACTATCAATTAGTGAAGTTCAAGTAACTAAGTCAATACGTGAAGTACAAGTTTATTTAACTAAATCAAGGCGTGGAAAGCTAGTTCGAATAGCTAAATCAATACGTGAAATACTAGTTCAAGTCACTAAATCAATACGTAAAATACTAGTAGTAGTATTCAATACGAAATAATATTATATTACGAGACAAATAATTTGAGAGCCATTGCTATTTATAGAGTTATAAAATACCGCCTTGCAGATTGTGGTTTTCAGTCAGTAGTGGTCTGTTAAACTCGCAGTTGTGCTGAGTCCGACACACTTAAACCGAAAATGTCTTATACACCACACCATCCAACCGGGATGGTGTATGAACGATTCTCCTTGCGACAAATAAAACACCAATTAAAGGCCTGTCTATACTAATACTAGCGATCCACCCCGGCTCCATCCATAAGTAGTAATGGTGGGATTGTACGTTGACAAATTATACACAAAAAACTTAATCAGAAGTCGCTATAGGGATGAGTGAAAACCGCATGAAAATACGTTTAGAAGATTTTGAGAAAATCGATCACAGACAGCTTTTTGGGACTTAGTTTTACTCTGTATAGATGTATAGATTAAAATTTAATATGTATATATTAAAAAACTTAATAGTTTCACTTAAGACCTTATTTGTGAACCATGAACATCCACGCAAGCCGCCCAAAACGCGACACTGAAGATGTCACTTTACACTTATGTGAGCGAGACCCCTGTCGTGCCGGCCCAGTTACGTTGCATAGGAGGATGTAATGCCATGCACTATGTATGGTACTACCTCCTCGTATGCAGCATGGCACTACCTCCTCCTAAATGTTTTTTGCAATGGTTTGAAATTTTGAATCAATTCGGCCTTTAAATATGCTTTGTAATAACACCAAGACTAGATAAACTTCTGAAATTAAAGTGTTGTCATGATTTATTTTCCTTATATTTTTAGACTACCGTAAATCTTACATAAACATTTATAAACTAGATTGCAAAATTTAATGAATTTCGGATCCTTTTACTAATAACGAAAAATGTCAATAACCTTTATCAAGCATAGTGTAGATACATCTGGAATAAATCAGAATATTGTTAACATTAAAGATGCTGATAGTGGGTTTAAATCCTGTAATATTTTTTATAGAATAGGGGGCAAACGAGCAATCGGAGCCTTTTTATGACTACCGGCGCCCATGAGCATCCACATAATTACCATGCCGATGCGGTGACCTCCCCCAATGGACCACCGGCTACTCACAAACCACTAAACTTACAAACAAATAGATTTGTTTATTATGAATAGATTATGTTATTAAAATATGTTTCGTGTTCTATGCAGACAAAACGGAATATTATTGTATTGTGTCTAAAAGGAATTCAGTTCAATACAGCGGCGACGCCAAGGGGATCCGTGATGAAACTGATAAAACTAATAGTATCCATAAGATATCGGACGAGTGACGGGTTGTCAGTGGCTTCGATCATAGCCCAGAGCCAATTATTTCGAAACGACTTCGTCATTACATCATTAAGGGACGCATTAAAACGTGACTTGACTTTACTCTTAAAATAGTACATTGTTTGGTTGAACGCGTCAATCTCTCGAACAACAAGTTCCGATTTGAAAAATATTTCACTTTTAGACTTACACTTATCAACAAAGGATATAATAATGCATCGCACTAAACGCGTAGCTCCGCTCTCATTGTCTAACAAGAGCGGCGTTACCCGGAGACACGGCAATGTTGTACTAGCTCAATATATAACAATATCATAATGATAAGGATAAAGTCGACTAAATAAGTGAGAACTCTTAGAATCGAAGGTAGCCGTGAATTACTATGATTCTAAGTATCATTTGAATGCAAGTTAAAAGTGTTGTATATTGATATATAATGTAAACATATACATTAGCTATCAGTACCATTACTGGCCTTGTCGGTCCACTGTTGGACAAAGGCCTCTTTCAACGAAGTACAAGACGGAAATCTATATTATATAAAAGCGAAGTACTACTCAATGATTAACCACAAAATATCAGAAACTATAGCACATACAAACTTGAGCACATGGATTCCTTTTAAGGTGCAGAATTTGAGAAGTTATTGAGAATTATTATTTTAGTATTTTAACATTTTAAACGCCAAATAAATACTTTTAGTTTTTGAAAAAAAATATGCATTAGATAAGAACATATGTTCAAAAGTTGTTAAATGTTGTGAAACACTTTTAACCAGACTAAAAGCTCGTTTCACAAATAAACCTAACATGTTGACAGAAGCTTCTGAGCTAAGATGTATTTATGTGTACTCTTTCTATATCATTTCCAAAGTCTTCGCTTCTTCTTTGAGCCTTTAAAACTCTTAACTCAAAATAAATGTTAGTACTCTATTTTATAAAATAATAATACTATTCTATTGGCAAGACAGGTATGTAAGGATCGGGAAAGTGGGCACTCCGTACTCTCTGCCTATCCCACTAAAAAATTGGCGTAAAGACGCGTCGTTGTTGTAGTTGCTATGCTTTAATTTAATATTGTCATATGAGCCATTTTTTTATCGCAGGGAGAATGTTTTTGTGCCCCATCCCACTGGTCCCGGGTGGCCCAGAAGGGTGTGTAGGCCTCAGTACCGTACTATTACCGAATAAAAACCACCGCAAGAGCCTTCGGCCGCCGTGGGGAGGTATCTATCAGCAACAGGACACCCGGGCGACTGGCCGGTCCTCAACTAAGAACCGGTCTTCATCCGAAAGGGATTACTCGTCATATGAGCCATTGGTCTATTTTTTTAGCAAGTATAAGGGGCTGACGAGCAGTCAGTAAATTTATCAATTTAAAATTAAGTGGACGGATAAAAATGTCAGTCTATTAATTAATTTTTATTTACACTTAATGTAGTCTGAAATTACTACTGAAAATATTCATAATACATCTACACTAATGTAATTGAACTAAAGCGATATTTAATTTGTTTGAACGCGTCAATCTGAGAAACATGTAGTACGTATCTAATTATTGTCTAACTAAAATTAATTATTTTAGCTTATGAAGGCTATAGTGGTATAGCCTTTATAGTATATAGCGTATAGGTAAAATCAGGACTACCTAATCCAGAGATTACCTCGTACGAACAGACAGGCAGAAAATTCAAATTGATTGTCTTATAAAATACATACTAAATGTACTGAAAAAGCCTACTCATTATGATATGAATAAGGAACACTTCTGTCTATGTACAACCCCCTATAACATTGATTTAGAAAATTGCCAAGGCATACAGTGAGCGTCTCGAAACCGTCCATATAAAAGTTGTGCAAGTGTTAAATTGTGCACTTTGATAAAGCTACTAAACACATGCGTTGACATTTCAAAGAAATATGTTTAAATTTTGCACGTGACTTACATGTAAGCTGGATTGGAAGAAAGGACTTAAGATCATACACACTAGGTTGACATTGCTTTAAAAAAAATTTCAAGTTAGTTTATGTATAATCACGGACGGATTACAATGACAGTTGAATATGAAATAGTTTATCTTGTATTTTTGTAAATCGATGACTTATAACGTTCTAGGAATATCCGAACCTTTCTCATTTATTGCTAGGCCGTGATTTTGTCACATCGGTTAGTTAACCTCTATATAAAAAGGCGAATGTCTTCTCATTGATCATTCGACTCGATAAGATATTGTGATTTTGTTATCGCAGATATCTTATCAGCCATCTTAGCTCATAATAGACTATAAATAGATATAACGTGTTCAAGGGTATGGACGAGAAAATATTCAGTGAATGAAGTGTATTCAAGAAGTATATCCCTTGAATCAGTATATCAAGAAGTATATCCCTTGAATCAGTATTTCAAGAAGTATATCCCTTGAATCAGTATTTCAAGAAGTATATCCCTTGAATCAGTATTTCAAGAAGTATATCCCTTGAATCAGTACTTCAAGAGGTATATCCCTTGAATCAGTACTTCAAGAAGTATATCCCTTGAATCAGCACTTCAAGAAGTATATCCCTTGAATCAGTATATTCGCCTGCCTTATGGTCTAGTGGAGAACATTTTCAACCATAGTCGTGAGAGCCTGACCAGTTTTGTTGGAATTGTTCAGTGCCTAATAACAGTCCGGGACTTTTCCGCTTCGGAATCATGGTGTCATGGAATTCTTAAGCAATGAATTCCATCCATGTTTCATACAGATGACTGCATTTAATGTCAGCTATATCTTACAACATCAGCAGTCTGAGAACATGTTGCTGTAGACCTCCGCTATTTCATTAGATTTCTTCTAGCGCAAATACTCACCCAAGAAAACGGATTCCTTCCATAGGTGATCGGTGAAGCTATTGGAATTGAGGAACGATCAAGTTTTAAAGATGTGGTGGACGGGTGATTCCTTCCGATTGGGACCCAATGATAACCATAATCTAAAAGCCGACCACAACACCTCAAAGGCACATGGGAGATACAATAAGTAGGTACATTCTGGCTTTAATCGGAATAACTTAATAATTATAAATGTTCTACTTTTAATTTTATAGTACTTAAAAGAACGTTGTAATAAAACTTCTTTATTGGAATAAGTACTTTACAGTCCCGACGTTTCAGAATCTTTACAGCTACCATGGCCATGGGTCGACTGAGATGACAAATGTCATATGTTATTAAAAGTTAAGTTTTTTAGGAAGAGGTAGTGCCATGCTGCACAGGAGGAGATAGAGCCATGCACAGTGCATGACACTACATCCTCCTGTGCAACGGAATTGGGTCGGACAAGCGGGGAAGTATCTCTCGCTCACATAACACCGCTGTAAAGTGACATCTTCAGTGTCGGGTTTCGTGCGGATTGTGAGTGGCTGGTGGCCTAATGTTAACGCATCAGTATAGTAATTGCGTGGATGCTCATATACGTCGGCTATATAAAAAGGCTTCGATTTCTCGTTTGCCCCCCTATTTATAAAAAAAACCCGAAGATAAAATTACCCAAAATTTTTTATAATTAATTAGTTGTTCCGGTTAACGAAAAAGCACTTATTGTATGACGAAGCTGTGAGGTGTTACGTTTGTATTTTGATTTAAAGGACATCTCTGATTATTTACAGTCCACCATGAGTTGCTGTGCAGCATATGAAATATCGGATTCGTACCATCCCACAACCAGTACTAGGTACAGTATCTGCAGGTAACTATGGGCGGCGGCAGTAACCTGCCACTTACTCATTGCCCCTGATCCTATAAAAAAGTCAGTAAATTTTGCGGTAAACTGTGCGGAATCATATCATATCTTTTGGTTTAGGCATTACCATATTAATTAAAATAGTAACCTAACCTAACCTGTATACATACAAATGTCAAAGTCCCGTGTATGGGAGACACACTCATGTATAAATGTCGTAAGTGAAGGACGCTTACACCCAAGCCGTGAGCTGGACAAGTCTTAAGTCCTCACCAAAACTACGCGCCTAGTGCCAGTTGGCGCCAAACCTTTATGCCAAGTGCTAGTCGGCACATAATATTGAAGACGCTGTAACAGAGTACATTTTTTATAGTGTAGGGGAACAAACGAACAATCGGAGCTTTTAACGACTACCGACGCCCTTGTACATCAGCATAATTACTTTGCCCATGAGTTGCCCTCCTTTTAACCTGCTCCCCAACGGGCCACCGGCTCCCAAACCGTACGAATCGCGACACCGAAGATGTCCTGACCTCGGTCATGCCGGCCGTTCCGCTGCAATTTAGCATAGCACTACCTCGGACATAATAGTTTCTCTGTGAACTTTGAAAAATATAGATCATAAAGTTATTTTTTATCTTCTGTGCACCGGGCTGATGATGTTGACAATGTAAATACTACAGTATCCAGTCTCCGTGCATTTTCATTGGATATTTCTGACCACAATTGTATAAACAAACGGCATCTGTTTACGCTGCCGATGGAACGTTCATATATATTGATACAAGCTTCTGTACCTTCAAGACTAATTACATTTCTTATTTTTCCGGACAGTACGAATTAAGAATAAAGCCTTGTCACAGTGTTCATGTTTCATCTAATTCACGCAAGCTCTATTATTTGGAAGAATATAGAGATCAATCTGAAATAAGACTTCGACACAGCTCTATATATATATATATATATATATAATATGTATGTAAAAGTCCCTAGATTTTTGTACAAAGTAATATGTTTGGTCCTTACATATGATATTGGCGTTTTTTGTACTTTAATCACGAATTTCTCCTCTTTGATAAGGAATTCCAAATTCAAATTTGTACACTTATTTACTCATGTATTTGTGCTTCGGTGACCGTCACTCATTCGTTTTTTTTTCTGATTAATTCTGTTTGCGTTAGTGTTTCAGTTCCACCGTAGTAATGCTGTGGAAACGACTCGAACGGTGAATGATGTGTATGGCGGTCGAAAAAGAAAATACAGTTAGTTTTTTGGTTCCAACGTCTTTCTTCTAGATTTTTCGAACCTGTGGACGGCCTGAGACCCTAGTTGGCAATGAACAGTTGAAGGCTATCGTAAAAGCGGATCCATCGCAAACCACGTACGAGTTAGCAGCTTGAATAGTGTCTCTCTCACGTCACGAATTGACTGATGCAAACCGGCAAACGCGCGTAATATTCCAGTAAAACAGAACGGTTGGCAGCCCTTATAATAAGTCAAAGCTGGAACAACCGCAGTACGCAGTGCCTCACTTGAGCTTGAGAACAAAGTTTTTAAGAGAAAAGACATAACTAAACGATTTTAGATTATCTATTTCTACATAACCATTCCAATATTGCTCGAGCTTTATTAAACTAAAAAAGGTGCCGTCATGTATCGGCCGTAACAAAGCAGTGAACGACGTCTCTTTAACTTTTAGTAAACGTGTAAACTCAATCTCCTCTTTAAGAAACCGTGGCAATTGGTATGTATCAACGTTCTAGTGACGCCGTGCGATGCATAACTATGCATAATGATGCATGCTCGGGCCTAGCCTCTTCCTGCTCTACATTAACGATTTGGGTGATTTGCAACTAAACAATTGCTCGATCTTTATTTTTGCTGACACCGCAATTGTTTTTCATGGTACAACGTGGGAGGAGGAGGGGAGGGACGCGGAAAGTGGACTTCAAACTGTGACATTATTGCTTGTGAAAAATATATTCACTTTGAACACGTTCAAAACCAAATACATAACTTTTGGTATATCGAGTGGCCACATTCCTGATGGATCATTCCAGCTAAAATTGCACACTTCATTTAATATAGAAAGTAACTTAATATGTCCATCTGTAGAGCTAGTGAGAACAACTACGATCAAATATTTAGGTGTTATCCTGTATGAAACTCTCACATGGAAGCCACATATTGCGTTGCTTGCAACGAGAACCAAAGAGTTCATTTACACGTTCAAAACGTTGCGACATGTGGCTAATCAAAGGCTGTTAAAATCAATCTATTTCAGCTTGGGTCAAACGATACTGTCGTATTGCATAAGAGCTTGGGGAGGGGCCTGTATGACCCACCTGATAGTTGCAGAACGAGCACAACGGCATTACTGAAAGTGATGAGTTTTAAGCCGTTCCGATTCTCTACAGCTCAGTTGTATTTACAATGTGATTTGCTTACTATTCGTCAACTATTTATCCTCGAGACTATCTAACACCAACACACTTGTATAAATTTGGATCCCACTCTAAATTCAACACGCAGGATACACAGAGTTTGCGACACAGTTTCCTGGCGTACTTCTTTCATTAATTTTTTTTATTGCTTTCTCGGATATATATATAATAAATTTCATGCAGACACACTCTTACGAACTCATGTCCACAATAACAAATAATTATCCACACACGCAGGCACGCACGCACGCACGCACGCACGCACGCACGCACGCACGCACACACACACTTAAGAACATTTGCACGCACATACACACACTTTTGAATACATGCCCACATAAAATAAATTACATGCACATACTCATACCAACCCACACACACTTACAAACACTCATACACTGAAAGACTACACACATGCATACAATAAATGTTTTATATACACTCATTAATTTATCCACTACATTAAAAATACACTCACACATAATTAGTAAAATTTGAATAACACGGCAACATAACACGAACACATGCACACATACAGTCTCACATTACATAATATTTTATGCATCCATTTCACTTCACAATATTTAATTTATTACAATTTTATTTTTAAAATAATAAGGTACTAATTAAAAGTTAAAATAACGAAGGTTCGCACTCTCAGTAGTCAAACTTACCTTCTGTGTTTGCAGTCAATTAATATTCTACCTACCCGCAATACTGTTACTAAAGATTCATAAAAGTTGATGTAAGTAATTTGTTTGCAAAATATTCTATTGTAACAGTGAAATGCTAAACTTTATAAATATTATTTTATAGGTCGTAGTACACTCTACAGGACTAGCGTTTAAGAGACAGGCTCGGCCTAGTTTAAGCGCTAGTACGAACAGTATTAACACCCAACATTTTTGTACGTATGTAGAATAAGGTTCTTATCATTTTAATGTACTCATATGGTAATTAGTTTTAATAAAGAATTTTTATTATATTATTATAACTACAATCGCTATACAGACTGACAGTTGAGTCATTTTCACCAATGATATGTGATGTTAGTTACTCCATTTTCATGCAAATTATGTAATAAAATAAGTGTTTTTTACCAAAATATCCTACAGATTACTGAAGGCGTCGATATATTTTAAGCGCTTGCGCCATTGATAATACGGCATTAGAGAGCAAGCAGGGCAATATAACACGTTCGTGGACCAAATTTTAGTCCCTTTATATTTTCTTAGAAATTACTTTACATACTCTTACTAATTACAATGTTTTACATATATGAGTATTGAAAATGACCAGTCAACCTGTATACGTGGGGACATTATTGTCAGTACGGTTTTCCTTTATAAATTATATTTCCTACATAATCCATATTGAGCTGTTAAACCCCGAGAACAAGGCAGTATAGAAATTAGAGAGAAATATCTGATCTTTATTCAGCTGTAATTTACCAGAACTAGGTTCTGTTTGTATAAGGATGACTGCATAAAAAATCGAAGCTGATCGAAAAACATGCCCAATTCCGCTGCAATACCTGCTGCATTGCCACGGAATGGGGCGCACATGACACCATCGTGAAGAGACGTAGTGACATGTCACAGTGGCAATGCATTCGCCTCTTATAGTATATTTTTAGCCCATGGTCCATATCAGGGGTCCACCCCTCCTGGAAAGGCAACGCATCAAACGTCTGCAACACAATGTTTACAGGTAAGTCATCAAAAGGCTCCGATACCTCGTTTGACCCATATACTATAAAAAACGAAATCAGCAAACGACAGGCGACGAGGCTCGTCTATCAACTTACGGAAACACAACTATAAAAAAACATATGACACAACGATTCGAGAATCAATGTTGTAACAATACCTAACCTATTTTTTGTTATAATTAAATACCGGACACATGAATTTTTTATTGATTCTCAACAAAGATTGATCATGTCTAAAAAAAAGTATGATTACAACAAAGGAAGGGACATTATCAGCGTTTAAGAGATTGTTTTCCCGCTATCTACTATCTTTTAAGTCAAGGCCTTTTGTAGTGCCTACGCGCGGTGTACTTGTATCTCTATTTAGGACTGATGCAGATCCAAACTTTGAATTGTATTTAAAGTCTTTAAATATGTAACATTAGATTCTTCTTTTAAGTCAAGGCCTTTTGTAGTGCCTACGCGCGGTGTACTTGTATCTCTATTTAGGACTGATGCAGATCCAAACTTTGAATTGTATTTAAAGTCTTTAAATATGTAACATTAGATTCTATTTTACCTTAGATCTTTGTGTCTTAGAATTAGAAATTTTATCGTTAAACTTTTACAACTACTTAAATCATGCCCGTCATTAAGTACACGACTTGCACCAACGAATTCTTGAATGGAAGCTGAATGATTATAGATTTCAACTTCGTAATACGGGACCTGTTAGTGGTTGCTATCCTCTGACGCTTTCCCCGATAAATGGATCCCTAATCGTATCCTTCTACTAAACACTTAAATTACTTTTCGGTTCGGGCTCTTCAGCTTTAATATTATATATATTTATTTATTTATTATAATTTTATAATATTAACATAGACTAAAAGCAATCTGTTGGTAATTCAACAAAGATGTTCTCATGCTCTACGCTTAACCCGTAGCTCTTATGCTCTTTTGTCCCCTATTCTTACATAGAAGCAGCCCCATACTTCATCAAACATATCTGGGTTCATTTTAAGCTACTGAGAGCACACCGAGGCTTCCCGTTGACTACATTGTAATAAGAAGAAGTTCTTTCTTTTTTAAGTTTTAACATATAAAGTAATATATTTATTATATAACATTTTGTCAGTATTTGAATGTCTTCTCAATGTGATTTAGGTTAAGTTAATATATAAAAATGTATGCGAGTGTAATTTAATCACCTGAATAAAGTTTTTCTATTTCTATTTCTTTGAAATAGATGTCACTTAATTATTGTATTTGTATTAATTACACTATGCAAATATCTATAATAAACATCGTACATGATACATATGAATGTGGGCGTATAAATAGTTAAATTCATTGTGACCTGTTTTTAGGGTAACATAAATTCTAATATAAATAATGTATATATAAAATAAAATATATGCATAAAGATAATGTTGCTCTGTAGAGATACGTCCTTTTTAGTTTATACTTGTGCTTAGTTAATATATTGTAATATAAACTAACACCATAAATGTGCCTCATTCCCTTCACTGGGCTACTTCCCTATCCCATTTCGTGTGGCTTACTTGCCTACGCTCGCACACCTGCTGTGATATGTAAGACACGTTTATCTCATAGGCATCAAAAGACGCCAATAAAGAGCTGAGTGATCAGCTGCGACACGCAATTGGAGTTTACTCTTTAAGAACGAACATGGTAGAAAAAGTACGTAAGAAACACTGCTACCATCCCTTATACAATTTTCACTTTAGTCTTTACAGTTTTACTGTTCATATTTTTTTCATACCGTTGGCCTTACGTCGTTACTTATGGGAGTAAACTCCAATAAAAAGTAAATAGTTATGTACTGTCATTTTTCTACTAGACCTCTTGTACTAAATTTGTGCCCTCTTGCTGACATAGCCAGGCACGGTTTAGGCCGATAACACCCGTGGAGTTTTACTAACGTTTAGTTTATCGGTGAGTCCCATTAGCCTCATCGGATTCCATGCGGGATTATTGGCAGTGCGTATAACATTTCCCCGAGAAACCAAAAAAAAATAAATAAAAATATTTGTTCTGAAATGATAGCTGCAGAACCTCATTCTATGCAATCCGAGTCAATCTTGGAAAATCCATATCGATATTTGGTTGATAATTAGGGTTGTCAGTAACATGTGATAGATGACTTAACTAGATGAAACGGTTTGCTGTATCTACTATATTTCGCGTGAAAGAGATTTGTGCCGCTACATAATTTGGCACATTAATTAGTAATTCCCCGAACAATCACCTAGTTCTTGCTGATCACCTTTTAATCGTGTGTGTGTGTAATTCACAAGTAGTATACTGAAAGTGTAGATATCTAAACCAAAAAAAAGTGAAAAATTTAAAAAAAATTAGGTATCCTTGATGGCACTAGTGCTTTTTGTATTCTGTTGGGACAAATGAGCAGTTGCAACCTTATAGAGTATAGACGCTGATTTGCTTATGCGTTGTTCTCCCAATCCCACCAGTGGGCCACAGCACTAACGAACCGTACGAAACGCGATAGCATATGTCTTTTTCATAGTGTCTTGGTGTCTATAGACTTCCAAAAACATCCAAAGGAGCTCTTATATACCCCATTCACCCTAAAGGTACACCAGTATCACCACAAACGCGACTTTATAGCCATTACTTCACGTGCACCATGTGCATGCTGCATTGCAAGCGAATTAGGTTAGAACGACTGTCACAATATAATTGCTATGCTGTCGTGTTTCGTGCGGCTTGTGAGTAGTTTGTGGCTAATTGGAGGTAAGAAAGAATGATGGGCGACGCATCAACTTGACGATTATTCGGATGTCTACGAGACGTCAAAAGGCTCCGATTTCTCGTTTGCTCCCTTATGCCATTAAAGTAATTCTGGTGCCGCCATTTAACTATTTTTCTCCTAATTCTGGATGCAAATCTCATAACTGTGAATATCGTAATCTCTTCATTGTCAAATCTTAATAGTCTTCACAGAAGTTTTTTTATAGTATATGGGGACAAAGGAGAAATCAGGGCCTTCTTATGACTACCGACGTCCATGAACATCAGCACAATTACTATGCCAACGCGTTGCCCTCCTTAAACGTGACACCGAAGATGTCAGTTTACGCCGGTGTAATGTGAGCGAGAGCTGTCTTTCCCGTCGTGCCGGCCCAATTGCACATGCATGCTACATGCGTGGCACTAGCTCTTGAAGTGAAATCCAATTACAAATAAAACCTATCGTTTGAAATACCAATCGTAACCAAGCCGCAACTTTGAGTTACACACACACAGCTCACGCTCTTCTGACAACCCTACGCATTTTTGCTGATGATATTGTTAATGACATTTAATTTATCAAGTTTTTCGAATAAATTCATAAAGGACAAGGCCACTCAGACGAACTCACCAAATTCCACGAAATATTCGAACTAGTTGCTTACATGGAAGCAACACCTACACACGTATTTATTGCGCCAACCTGTGATGGGTGTAACACAATATTATCATGTTTCACTATAATATATACATCTTCTATATACATAAAAGCGAAAAACCACACAATGCTGGTTGAACACGAAATCTCAGAAACTATATGCATACTATGCATTTTTCCTTGGTAGTAACGTCTGAAAGTTAATCAAAAAACTATTGTCGTTATTGTTGCGTATGTGTTATTATCTGATAAAGGTGTATACTATGGTGTTATAGGTTGGCTGTATGTATTTGTTATTATTATTATTTTTTGTTGGTCAATTTAATTAATGTTTGAAAAAAGAAGTATAATAGTGTACCACAAATTCTTAAATAAAGTTTTTCTATTTCTATTTATATTTCCATTTCCATTTCCATTTCCATTTCTATTTCTATTTCTATTTCTATTTCTATTTCTATTTCCGTTTCGGTTTCCATTTCTATGTCTATTTCTATGTCTATTTCTATTTATATTTCTATAACACATACAAACTTGAAATTTGACAGGGAGTTTACCTTTAGGTTGCAGACATCAGCTAAGGGGTAAGAGGGTGAATGACGCGGGTGAAACCGCGAGGAACTGATAGACATGTTATATTTGCGGTTTAACAAAGGAATAGATTTGGTCTGGTGCCTGGTGTCGTGGTGTCTGGGACAGCTGGTCCTGGATGGTGAGATGAATACGAGCGACGCTCGGTGTTTAAACCTAATTTGGGTATTGGGTAGGCCTCAAGTACCATTGGTGAGTTGTCGACAACTAGGGCACCTCCGTGACAGTTCTGTCCATAAAAACAAACTTAAAAAGAATTACAAAAAAAATGTTCTTGCAAAAAAAAATATCTTATATTTGCAATTATAAACTACTGCGACAGCCTTCGGCCGCCGTGATGGAGTGTCCCGGATCTATCAGCGACAGGACACCCCAGCAACTGGCCGACCACACGTGGGACCGATCTTCTTCACAAAGGGGCCTCTCCGGCTACTTGGGGCTGCACGACATCGTCACAGCCTTACTGGAACAGGTACTCAT
The DNA here is from genome assembly GCA_017140195.1 of Eumaeus atala. Lineage (NCBI taxonomy): Eukaryota > Metazoa > Arthropoda > Insecta > Lepidoptera > Lycaenidae > Eumaeus > Eumaeus atala. The sequence goes on along the minus strand of JAFELO010000049.1, from coordinate 221,140 downwards.
CCTCCGCCCCCGGGTTTTTTGCGATACAAGACACTGTGGCTAGCAAATTCTGCGAGCTCAAGTCCGACTCCTAAGGATTGAATATTCGCCTTCTGGTTATCGGATAAGTTCCGCTGTCTCCCTGCAACGCATCACAAAAGGTGACCATCGGCGTCCAGGACTCGTCACTCTCGAGCACCGAATGGACGATGCTCGCCAGTGAGAGGTCCACCCTTTGCAGAAAGGTCTGCAGTTCCTGACGCTGAAGAGACCACGCAGGGTGTGCGTAAGTAGGTAAGTGAGAGGTGTACCTATGGAGTATGCTGGGCCGTGTCCACCGCAATGCCACAAAAGTGGCAGATGGGCTCTCTGAGTCCCCTCTGATACATGTACACACCGAAGCAGTCATACCCGGTACTGTTCTACAGAGGCTTGCCCCAGCCAATATTGATCAATGGGTGTTTTAATCCATTGATCATTGTTTTAGTAAGAGGTAGTAGTACATGCTGCATGGCAGCGAGATTGGGCCGGAACGTCCGGAGAGGTACCTCTCGCTTACATGATACCGCCGTAAATATTCAGTGTCCCGTTTCGTGGGATTTGTGAGTAGCCGGTGGACCATTGGTGGGAGGATAATGAGAGTAACGTATCGGCATAGTGATTATGTGGATGTTCATGGGCGTCGGTAGTCATAAAAGGCTCTGATTGCTTGTTTTGCCCCCCTATACTATAAAAATACTGTGATATAATTATTTCAGATGTATCACTGCCAGGCTTGAAGAAACAAGTCTAAGCCGTAAAGTGGTACTAGCCCTACAACTTGTTCCTAGACAAGTCAACTCTGAGACTAGGCAATGATATTGGACTACGCAATTCACACATGAAAGGGGTTTAAATTTTTCTTCCCGGAAAAACTTAGAATAAATTTCACATAAATTGAGATTAAAGTTAGAATAGTTCTATCTAAATTTTAAACACGGGAAAAGTTTTCGTTTTATCTACATCAATCATATGTCAAAATAAATTCATAAAAGCAAGGAAAACCGGAGTAGATTTAAGAGTGGTAACTTACTTATATCCTGTAAAGGAAAACTACTTTATCAAGTTGTGCAGAAAACCGTGCATAGAGTGTTTTGCGCACAGTTTTAAAACTTCTGCACGCAACGAGAAGTTGTACATCGTTTTTAGCATAAATTATCACACAATATAACATATGCTTCAAAGATTGTTCTACGCTTCAGTCAAGGCACCGCAGGTTCAATGACATGAGATACAATTCCGTGGAAATATGAGGATTGAAAGTTCACCCGTACTGACCATCAATGGCCGACTATGAGCATTAAAAACCACTGACCATTTTCGGGTCAAAATGCAATCTTTATGTTAGTCCTTACTGAATTGATGAACTGTATTAGTCAAATACCTTCTGAGATTTTAATATGAAATAATACAAATATAAGTTTTCATATTTTATAATGTAATTTGGATTATCTAAATTATTCGTAGTAACATTCAGCTTAAAACCAACACGCTACCCGTACGAAATCTCAAGGAAGAAGTTACTTTCTTATTCATTCTTTGATGTAATTAAAATAAATTGTGCATTTAAAAATGTCAATAATAGCAGTAGTTCTGGCGCCACTTTCAGCTCTGGTGACCTCATAACATAATAAAATTATAATCGGATTCAAAAACTACAATGAAAGATAACTATGAGTAATAAATATTTGCCGCAGACCGACAGACAAGCATTTTCCTTGTATGTAAATATGTACACAAATTTAACAGTATTATACATATGTAAAGAAATAAGATTTCTTTAATTTAAAATTTAGAATATTAAACTTTTTTGTTGTTGACATAAGAATGTCAAATAGAAAAAATCCTGGAAATAGAAGATTCATTTTGTTAATATATTGTAAAAGAAATATTTTAGAGTAAATTAGAATAATTAGAATTAGTGTATGAATAAACTGTAATTGTTGTTTCTTTACTTTCAAGTGAGTTTTTGTAAATCGTGTAAACATAGTAAATATTTAAATATTTCTTTGTATAAAAATTATGAAATATGGCTTTATTTTTCAGAAGCAACACATGAGTCTGTTATACATTCCAATAAACTACCTTATACATATATTGAAGTAGCGATCCCCACCGGCTTCCTAAATAACCGGCCGCATTGTTGGAGTAACAAATTAAAATTATACACTAAAACCTTTGTCAGGAATCGTTCTATCCATTTATCGACATACAACTTTAATGGATTTTGTTTTAGTTTTATAATATGTATCATCATCAACGACGTCCACTGCTGGACATAGGCCTCCCCCACAGAACGCCACAGGTCACGGTCACGAGCCAACTGCATCCAGCGGCTCCGCGCCACCTTATCCTAGTCGTCAGTCCCCAGGGTAGGAGGCCGCCACTCGAGAACCGTTCTTTCCAACGGTTATCGGTTCTGCGAGCAATGTGGCCTGCCCATTGCCACTTCATCTTCCTAATTCTTTGAGCTATATCGGGTACCCTGGTCTCTTGCGGATTTCCGAATTTCGGACCATAACCCGCTGAGAAATGCATGGCTCTTTCCAAAGCACGCTGAGTGAATCTGAGCCTTTTTTTTTTTAATAAATATAGCTCAATACATATATTACACATATATGCTAATGGTGCTGGCACATAAGGCACTTTTTACAATTAAAATTGAGACTGTATATTATTCAGGTAAAGAATTACAAATCTAATCACTGCCACCTTGCAAGAGTACTCATTAAAACTTGTTTTGTGAAGAGGAAAACAGGAGTGACTTTATTACAGATGAAATTCATGCATAACCATTATTATCCAAAAATGTCTTCCTTGAGTAGACTTCTGATGCCAAGAGCTCAAGCTAGTATTTATAAAAACACTAGTGGCCTGGCCTCATGTGTTCCCGCGATGATAAAAGTAGGTCAGTCAATATAATCGAAATAAAATGTTTCAAGTTGGATGGACCAAGACAGATACGCGTGCGAAATTCCTTTAAAATCAATAAAAAGAATCAGAATATTTTATTCGAAATAGGACTTTGGAAACCTCCTTAGGAACATCGTTACTACGCTACTACCGGTTCAACTCTAACCATGAACTGAGAAGAATCGGCGAAACAAACTCAGCGGGACTGTCCGAGTAATATACACAAGCTACATGATCGGTCCAGTGTCTGCGGAGACCAGCCCGGATAGATATCGTGACACGAGATTATTATATCTTTATTTGTGACTCAATCACGCCACGTTGGGCACCTTGCGATTGTTGTTCTCCAAACAGAATGTAAAGCTTGGTTTTGTGTGAAGAAAAACAACAACTGACAATGTGACCTGAATATTTATAAAAGTAGATCTACAATTTTATGATGATAAGATGTTAATAATAACCGGCAGTTAATAAAAATAGTATGGTAATAGAAACAAACAGTATGCTTAGTAAGAGGTAGTGCCAGGCTGCATTGAAACAGAATTGGGCTGGCACGCTTGCTCACGAGACTTTGCCGTGAAGTGACAGCTTATCGCGCGCGCCAGTGGCTCCCTGGAGAAGAGGAGGAAATGAGGGCAACGCATTCCATGACAACAATAATACGGACGATCGTGTGAGTAAAGGTTTTGATTCCTCGTTTGTGCCTGTACTATTAAAAAACAATAAATGGAGTATCAGCGGACGGCTCTTTAATACAATAAAAATAATAGTCTGTACGTCGTTTTACGGACGATTTTACGTGATAACTCTTAATTTATCTGTGATTGCATCGCCCGACGCGATGGCGTGAAAGATGCGACAAGTTACTCTCTGTCTTTCTCTCTCTCGCAGACTCCGCCCCTTCGGAACATTACTAGGACTTGAGAACATTGTTATGATGTCATATTTTTCCGTGCCTGCCGCTAGCGGTGTCGTAATATAAGATATTGTCACGTCAAAAATCGAATAGGCGGTAATATCCACAACTGAGGCTCAGTTTTTTCGCCAATGTATTTCGAGCAATCATTATAGAGGAGTGCATTGATGAAACGTCTATATCATTTGCGGTTTGATGGTTGTATCACGAAACGAAATTTAGTTTTTGTGGTGTCTAGCTCGGTAAGAACGTTCAGATATCTTATAACCAATGTAATAATACTTTTGATGGCATTCCTGCAAATAAAGTATCATTTTCTTTAGCAACCGCACATTTTCAATTTCTTTTAATGCATGTTATGCGTATGAATAAAAAAAACCATAATGATCTTTATAGAAATGGGAGGCCCTTCCGTCACCTCATCGCTACATACTAACGAACAGTGACCATTTCGCCACTGTGAGTACTTCTGTATCTCCACGACTGGTCCAGGGCTGGTCAAATTACTTTGTTCACTACACGCTAATGAACAGAGACTATTTCGCCCCGGTGAGCGAGTACTGCTGTATATACACGACTGGTCCAGGGCTGGTCAAATTATTTTGTTCACTACACGCTAATGAACAGAGACTATTTCGCCCCGGTGAGCGAGTACTGCCTGCCTGGACCAGTCGTGTATATACAGCAGTATATACACGACTGGTCCAGGGCTGGTCAAATTACTTTGTTCACTACACGCTAATGAACAGAGACTATTTCGCCCCGGTGAGCGAGTACTGCTGTATATACACGACTGTGCTGAGCTGGTTTACATTATTTTATTTCATAGGGGAATAAATGAGAATTCGGTGCCATTTGGCCACAGCTCGTTCATACTGCGTGCCCTGTCACCAGCCATTCTTTCCCGAGCCTTCTCTCACTACTCACTTAAGTTATACTAAGCTCTCTCTTACTTAACATTTATTTTATTCTAAAAATATGATATTCTTGGATATTTTGGCATTGCCAGTAGATGTTTTAGGATTATAGTGAGTTATAGATACGAAGTAACGTCGTAGCCAGGCAAATACGTGCTGAACTGGAGAATTAAGTGAGATATCATATCTTTAGCGTTACACTTTGTATTCTTCGTTTTGTAAAATAAACACCTGCTACAATCTTTACAAAATTACAATTATTTCGCTGTCGCTGTTGACTTCGTCCACGTAGACTTCAAACAAAACCACTAACAAGACAGTATTCCTATAGCTCATGTGTTCTGGTACATATGCTACAACTGTGTAAAGTTTCATCAAAATTCTTGGAGTACTCTTTACGCGATAGAAAATCAAACATCCATGCGTCCATGAAAACTTTCTCATTTATAATATTAGTAATGTTTATATCCTTTTTACCTCCCCCTCCCCAATGGGCCACCGGCTATTCACAAACTGAATGAAACGCGACACCGTAGTCGTCACTTTGAACGAGGGGTACCTGTCCGGTCGTGCGGGCCCAATTCCGTTGCATAGGAAGATGTAGTGTCGTGCACCATGCATGGAACTACCTCCTCCTATGCAGCATGGCACTGCCTCTTACAAAAATATCAAATCAAATACAACGTTTCCTATTATGTTTCAATATTTGCAGATTTATTCCAATTTACACCACTTGCTACAATCCACGTAAATAGTTTTGACACCTACGAGTGTTTTCCTATTGTAACCCTGAGCCCTAACCATTCCAAATCTTCGGATCGGCGGAAACACATTTCCTACTTAACGTTTGCTTAAACCTTGAATCTTGTATGGGAATTTTAAAATCAGTTGTGCTATGCTAGAGAATCATTATTTTCACGGCATTTCCTCTATTTTAGAACTACAAAATTAGCGTAATTCCTACTCAAATTAACACAACATTATAATTAGAATTTAGCTATTGAGAAATTATATTTATCATATACATATGTATTATAATATTATGGTCTTGGCGTTCATTGAAAGTGGCCTATGTCCAGCTGTGGACCAATACGGGCTGATGATAATGATACATGTATAAAAACTGGCATCACCACACACAGTTCACCCGCGTAACTTCGATCTTATTAGTTTTAGTCTCATGGTTTATAGCCTATAGCCTTCCCCGATGAATGAACGATTTAACACAGACATATTTTTTCAATACGAGCCAGTAGTTCACGCGACTAGCGCGTTCAAGCGATCAAAAAACTCTTCAGATTTTACCATTTGTATAGATACGAGGAATAAAAGCATGTTTGATAAAATATAATATAACAATAATATAATATATTAAATATATATAAATAATGTATACTGCATACATTATTATATCGTCTGCCTCGTGGTCTAGTAGTAAGCGCATTCAACCACAGCCGGGAAGTCCTGGGTTCGAGTCCCGTGCGAGTAAAGTGTCAATTGGCGGCGTTACAACTCCGTGGCTCGGAGACCGTTAAGCCGTCGGTTCTGCGCCTGATCTCTCCGGTAGTGTCTGATTGTCGTCCCCACCGGAATAGGACAAGTGAACAGGGAGTGCACTTGTTATAGAGTGTTATATATAGAGTGTTGCATGGCCTCCATCCCGGTGGACTCACTCAAGATCATCTTATATTTGCTAATATCACGGTAACTGCTCTTAAGAATTAGACTCCAGCTATGTGCCGGGGCCAATTACATTATTAGGTTATTGTAAGCGGTTTCATTTTACATAAATTATTTTGTTTATACCCAAGTAATATTTACTCTACTAGCAGAATCTACTCGTTATGAACATCATAGAAGACCGGTATTCGCATTCGTATGTAAGACAAATGTATAATTTACAAGCAGACAGTATCGATTGTAGTCGCGTAAAAAAACCACACAGTTGCTATAATAGATATGCACACCAACATGTTATAGTATTGGATTATTTATTTGCAAGTTATAAGTGTGATTTTTTTCTTTCGAAAAGACCACAAACAATTGTCTTATACAAAAATTGCGGTATATAACAGAGGTGTTGTGTACCAACTTATGACACCAGTCTTAAGTCTACGCGAATGTTACTCATTACAATAAAACTACTTTTACAGATTGTCACTTAACTAGCCTCACGTTACACCGGTCACCGGTGACCATAGTTGCTGTAAAGCTTCCGACACGACGGGCTCGTCAAATAAACAAATGAACCACGATATAATCGCTAAAAGTAGTTTCGTTGTGAAGAGACGTTGTGGCTTTAACAATTTTTGAGTCTACACCCAAAAATCTACGGCCGTGATAGCATACCACGAAATTTATAGGACAGTGTGGCCGCTGGATTATTATACACAAATTTATAATGTACTTAAGTAAAACTTTAAAATAAATCATCACAAATGGTAACTATACTATTCTGCATTTGAAATACTATCTATCACTAATGTTTCGTTTTGAATTCATGTGAGTCATAGATTTATTTTTTGTTGATATTTAGCTTTTTAAATATCATGTAGAGATCTATTATTATTATTTTATTTATTTCCTTACTTGCAACTATTATGACAGGGTAACCTAATTGAGTAGTGTAGACTTACTACAAATAAATTTAATTTTTTTTTAAATTCTATATCAAATATAAAATTACCTACCTGAAATTACCTATCGCTACCTTATTGAATTCACTCAGAGAACATACAAATATATATACATAATCTCGTTTTTACTTCAATAATCGTGACCATAAAAAGGTAATTCAATAACCGCTTTGCTAACATTAGTCAAAATAGATGTTTCTGTTAAAATGAACGCAGAAAAAATATTTTTGCATTATGTTTGTTTAGAAGACTTACAGATTAAAATAGATCAATTTATTAAGAATTGCTTCAATATGTTATATTACGAAACTTTAGAACACATTGCATAATTTACCACAAATATAAAATAATTTCGGATAACTAGATGTCACCGATGACAAAAACATTAAAAATATTTGTGATCTATAATTAGATTTAAAAATCCGTGTCATCTCTATTACACTTCCCAGAGATGTTATCTGATTACGCGGAAATGATTAATTGACATCCCACGAAGGCGCGCACGGGCCATCGCTCAAATCGGAACATTTGAGAAACCGCGTGCAAATTTTCACTTGTGACATGTACTTACAAAACTGGAAATCTCCTGGGAATGTAGACTGTCGTAGTTTTCTTCACCCGCAACGTGATTCTTCAGTCTCAAAGGCTGAGGAACTTTTATCTTCAAATTTGGCTTGACATGTTTTTGTGGCTCTGTAAACGTTTCACTTATGAATGGACATTTTAATCCGTTTTGCAACTCTGCATTGCTTTCGTTAGTTTTTAATTTATAATCTGTGGTATCGTAATCTGTTTCCATTTTTGAATTTTCTTTCACACAACAGTTGAATATTTTCGACATTTATTTTTACACTTATAATTCACCGATAGAATACGATCACGGAATAAAATCGATGTAAAATATCGAGCGCTACAACCGGTCGGCCGGCGTCCTCTACACAACTAAACAGTGTCCGTAAATCGTAACAAATATCAACAACCGCGCGTCACGCGTTTGTGTTGGAAGATAAACGTCTTATTCCCATACATAATTTATAGACGGGCGAAAATATACTACCGTTCTGGTATCAGATTTAACAGGTAGGTGGTCCCATCTACCGCGTGCTGCTGCTTCGCCATTGCTATTCTATTAGTTAGGCTTTGTTTGCTCTAGCGATGCTCTACTTTAGCATGGTGTAAAGAAAGTGCTTACCAATAATACTAGAACACACTTACTTTAGGTTTGGGAATGGGTTTATGTTAAATAGCTTATTATTTTTCGGAAAACTTTCATAAAATTTGATCCAGATCTTTGAAGACATGCTCATGGAAGACTAAAACCAAATAGCTTAACAGTGTGTAATGGTTATTTCAAAAATGTATTGAAAGCCTCTGTAGAAAAAATATATTTATGAAAGTCATGTGGAATGCGCTCTGCGTAATGTTTTACGCTTTACTTCGCCTCTACGTTCTTACCTACGTCATGCGCACCTTCCACTTCATAGTTACATTAGTTGTTAGTGAGTAAACTCCAGTCGTGTCAGAGCTGTAAGACGTAGTTTTTTTATTTACATTAATGTTGAAACTCAGTCTTTATCCCCTCCAGTGTTGGGCACTTTTGATAGAATTTTGAGGATTACATTGGAAAACTTAAAATTGTGTTCTTTACAGAGAAAGTATGCATGAAATAAAATTAAAAATTTATCAAATTGTATGGTTTATTTATTCCAGGTGGATTGAAAAGTACTCGGCCTAACGCAGATTTGTTCAATTCTAAAAATCTAATTACCCACATTATTTAGTTCAATTCAAACTAGTTACTTGTTTGACGTTCGAAACGTGCACCATAATTTGTTGTGATTTCATAATTATTTTAATGTTAGTTAGACCTTAGACGTCCACTACTGACGAAATTATTTAAAATACTTGATTTTATTATGGACCGCAGATTAAAGATTGAAGACATAGCCGAGATTATAGGCATACTATATTACTATATCTTCATGGAAATATAGTAATATATTACAGACAGAGCAAATGTGAAGTAAAACATTTTTTGTGTTTTCCGTAGGGTTGCGTAGCCCAATGAAATAACCCTTTTGATTTCGCCATGTCCGCTTTTCCTTCATTCCGTTGCATATCCGCAGACATTTTACTCGCAGGTTGGGTGAGAATGGGGACTGCATATTTGAAATTTGGAAGGTAGGCGTATTTTATCATTTGAAAAATTTATATCTAAGCGAACACCCCATACATGTAACTGAGGTATTTAAAAAAAATCGAAAGGGCATGTGTAATGTGTTTATAGGGGTATTATAGATTTATTTTTTGGTTTACAATAATTTGTTTTATTTTATGTGTTGTAGCTGGTATTAAGGAGTACGAGTCACAATGTTGTGTAACATCACAGGATGTTGTGGATCGTCCATGTACCATGATAGTTTTATGCCAATGATGACGAGACTAGTTACCAAATATATCGAGAACAATGTTTTTGCGTCAAGGAAAGTTCTCGGAATCAGACCAACGCCCGCAATACGGAACCCCAGGTAGATTGACATTTCCTATTGCCTTTCACTGTTAAAGGCTATATCATACGTCACAATTTATAGAGACGTGACTAAACCCTTCCGCTATGTCGTTTAAAAACTATTTATTCATGATTTTGTGGACATTTGTTTATAACCATTGTCGTCGAGATAATAAAAAAGTTATCAATTTACTTAAACGACATTTTTATCTATGATTAAGCCCGGCCTGGTTCAGCTGCGACATTATGTAAAGAAGAAAAAAGAAAAAAATAATAATTATGTTAGATTTAGAAAACATTTGTTATCCTATTTGAGAGATATATAATATTCATTAAAAGAATTGAAAATAAATATTTGTAAACCGATTTGAGAGAAAGTGACTCAACTAGGCCTCCCGCCCGAAACCATCTTAGCCAATAAAGAAGCCTAGAATAATCCAACTAACCGAGCTAAGAAACTAAGCAGGGCTAACCCAGAGGTGAAGGATCTATCTTGGCACTTATAAGAAACCAGTGCGCAGTGGAGGCAGTAGCCTATTTCCCCATAGGAAAGGCCCGAACCAAAAATTATGCTTTTAAATCTTTATTTAGAGACTATTACGTCATAAAAATTAGGTATGTCTAGATGTACTGAAAAAAATATTTAAACTAAACTCTATGTCCCTTATATTATAAATATCGAACGTATAACAAAACTTAAGAATCTGTCGCTATATTCTAATTTAAAATTAGAACTAACAATATTATGTATAAGAAAGAAAAGTTCAGCTTCATTACATTTAGTGTCCATCATAAATTCTTGTCGGGGAAATTCGTTTCTATAACATTCTATAAGAAGATTATATAAGTCTTCATGCCGGTTGCATGTTGTACAGTTAGAGTTGGTTATTTTACCCACTAGGAAAAGAAAATTGTTCAATGGAACATTCCATTTTGGATTGGATTTGATGCCCTTAAAAATAATGCCCTTTTGGGTGCCAATATTGTAGGAACAACAAAATTTCAAACGAATGAACGATAAAATGTCCTATATAAAATAAAAAGGGGTGCGATGATAACTGGGGCTAGGGCAGTATCAAACGTTATCGAACCTAAATTTCCCACTGATATGATTGCAATGCATGCAATGCATGTGCAAATGATAATGATGATGACATCTACATCCTTACGGCTATAACGGCCTAGAATATAAAATATAATAAGAATATAATTTTTAATCAGCTCCGGTAGGAAGTTGTGGGATAATCTCAAATCGGTAACAGCTTCGGTCTTTATCATGCATATTGGATCCACCGCCTTTAGATATGAGCGGAATTAGTTATTTACATTGAAATGAGCTTGGCTAAAGATTTACTAACTACCTCGATTCATTGGCCTTCTACGAGGAATATCGTAGTGACATTTTCTGTGGTAGAGAAGTTTTACGTTATTTTTAAAATGTAAAGGAACTAGGATTTTTAAATCCGAGCCCTTTGATAAACTTGTAGTACACACTATTTTTAATTTCTGTTTTTATATTGAAACAAATAAAGTTTAACACTGAATTCGTTTTCAAAAATATCTGTTTATAAGTGTTAATAAGTGTCAGAATTATAAGATTTAGATTGTCATAAAATACGCGTTGCCTCTCTTGCCATCTCTTTTCCTACAGGCAAACAAGCTGCAACAAGTAGATAAACGTTTGAAACGGTATAAGCAAAGTCTGTTGCAAAATTTGTCATGTAACACTCATAACAAGTGTTGAATGAATAATTTTGTAACTGATTTAATGTGTAACACTTTCCATATGAATTTGTGAAAAAAAAAACCATACAGTTAACATGCAACAGACTTTTGGTACATCCAGGGGTTATTTTCATCGATTATGTCACGAGATGCCACAAAATAACCGGAGTTTACAATAATTACAATTAGATTTTTTTAAGTATAGATGGACAAACGAACAATCGGGGCCTTTTTAGTCTATCGACGCATAATTACTATTACAATGTGTTGCCCTCCTAGTCAACTTATTTGCAATAGACAAACCGTATGATACACGACAGCATAGCTATCACTTATATGGCGGATATGGGAATGTTTCGATTCATATGCAATGCAACAATAGCTTAATAATGCCAAAAATTAGAAAGATGGTTATAAGGGCCAAGATAGCGCTTTCAGAGAGCTATGAGTATGGGGGCGCCTGCGTATGATCTCATGTTGCGCGTTGGCTGAAAATGTTAAGGGTAAATTTACAAAACCCATACTCACACAGACATTCTTGAAGTGGCAATTGCTCAGCATGTGTGGTTACTTACAAAGAACTCGATGACTAATTAAAAACCATTAGGTCTTAGGTGAAGAGCGATTCTATTCACAAAACAAAATTACCAGAATATTTTAGTTAGCAGTGCAGCATAAAAAGTTATAAACTCGGTATAAGTTAAGAGCGTACCGAACAATGATTTCCAGGCCTATCATAAAAATTCCAGCAGTAAAAGACAAAAGATAAAAACAACTTCGTAACTCAACGTACTCAATGCGTTGCATATTTTATATGTACTGTAACTACTAGACGTCACCCGGGGCTGGAGACGGACCTTCCGCGATATCAAAAGATAACGGAGATCGTCCGTCTTAAGAGTACATTTAACGACAATAAAGTCCGATGATCAAATCCCCCATATTACCTGATATAGAAATAGGATAATAATAATAATAATAATAATAACAAGTGTGTACGCAGGCACAAGTGCACTCTCAGTTCCCCCATTCTCCTATTCCGGTCCGACATGACCGGAGAAAAAACAGGCAGGACCGACGGCTTAACGCGCCCCTCGAGGTACGGGGGTGTAACACCGCCCAGTTCCTCACTTCGGACTGATTTTAGAAATTGAAAAATCCCAATACCCGTGGACAAACCCGGGAACCAAGCCCAAGACCGCACGACTGCGGTTGAAGATACTTACCACTCGAACACCGCGGGGATAAGGCTAGAATGAAGAAGAATAAATTCCGATGATTGGAATAAGGAATCCCCACGAACCAAATACCTTCATGAAGATTAGTCAGCTCTACCTCATACAATAAATACGTAACAGTAATATTAAGAACATGATTTATTTAATAATATACCGGTACTGGTTCGTCCCAGCCTGTTTACGTGACCTAGCCCACGAGAGCACGGTGTCACTTGTTGACTCAGTGTAAGGTCATTAGTTTTTAACATAAAAAGAAACACGTGAGGGGAAAATACCTCTTGGAATTTACTTTTCCTTAACTGTTACCGGCTGCTCCGCTTGCAGTAGCCGGTCTGGATCGATACGGTCGCAGAAGGTCGTTCCTCTGGGTCATTGAAAGAGGCCTGCCCTCAGCTGTTGACCGATGAATGATGATGATGATTCTTTATAATTATTTTGGAGTTTTCATTTTTTTTCCATTCTGGTGGGAAAATGTATTTATTTCTAAAGTGTAAAAGAATCCAATAAAAAGTTAAACCAAAATTGGTTTGATCAAAATTGATAAGATAGTTTATGAAATATGAGATTTATTTGTTTGCTGCTGCTGGGAGCTTCCCTTTTTATAGGCGAATCCGATTTGTTTTTTTTTTTTTCGATTTTTTACTTTAAAGAATCTATAACTTTTTTTGTATATATGAATCTGTAACTTAGCAGCTAGACCTCCTGCTCCTTCGATTATATTAATCTCGACATCATCATTATCAGCCCTTATTGGTCCATAAGTCGGTGGACATGGGCCTCTTTTAATGAACACCAAGACGGTCGATCTCCTGCTAATCGCATCCACCCCGGACCAGCTACTACGTGGTGATCGTCTTGCCACCTGGTGAATTGTCGACCTACACACCGTTTTCCTAAACGCGGCCTCCGCTCCAGAACCGCACTGGCCCAGTTATCCGGTCGCCAGTACTCACCAATAGGAGTAATGGTTCAACTATACGATGGCAAGACGGAAGAAATATATTGGGCCGATAAGAAACAGTCGTCGGTACAGCAGGACGCTAATATTTATCGTTTGTGCTCCTTTTTGAGAGAGTAGCCCCATTAGAACAATTTGCCAAGTATCAAGAGCGGTATTACGTATGATTACAGTATCAAATAGGTTTGTTAGGTTTTCATGGTATGGTGTCGACGCCAATGAACATCAGCATTATTACTATGCCGATGCGTTGCCCTCTTTTACCTCCCCTAAATGGGCCACCGGCTACTCACAAACCACACGAAACTCGATACCAAACATGTCAGTTTACGCCGGCATCATGTGACAAAGAGGTACCTCTTACTAACCGGCTTGACTCTTGTACAAAAATTGTGCATTCATGAAATAAAACAGCCAAATTGAATGAAGGAACTTTATTGATAAATAATATATTGTAATCTAATTTTCAATATACTTTTCCTTTTGCACAGTCAAGAGATTACCGCTTACGTAATAAAATAGTGCAATTGCTGTGATAGGAATCTGACAATACACTTTAGTCCCAAACGTGCCTTTAAAAATATGAGCTACGAGCAGTGGGGTAGAATACACGTGACGTGACATTGACGTGCCTCGACGGTAACATGCCTTTAAGCAAAATCTAATTTATTTTGATGTAGATTTGGTAGTATATCCCACATACAATACGGAGTTTATACAAACATGTAGATACAAGCCGAGTTACGACGCACGCTTAGCGTCGATACTGAAAAAAAAGAGAAGTCCCCTCCGAAACCTTCCGAGAATAAAGGACTTCTCTATTTTTCAATCCCAAATCGTACGCCTTAATAAGTCTAATGCAATGCGACTCCATCAATATTAGGAGTATTGTATACACTTAGCTTCATAGGTTCCTGTTAAAATCGCAGTAAGTATTTTAGGAACATAAATGTAAACAACAAATTTCAGTTTTACGTGTTCCGATTAGGGTTAATTAATTAGAGGCAATTGTGTGAAAGTAAGGTATTTAATGTTGAATAGCTATTATTAACCTGTGAAACTGGTCATTAGTATATTGTGGAGAGTGCCTGTAGATAGCCGATCTACAGGCACAATATACTAATACGCTTGTTCTGCGTGGCTTCACACGTTCAACATGGCCCACTGCTCAAATTCCTATGCAAAGGTTGAAATATTTCGATAGATATATTTAGTAATTAGAAAGATTTGTGTATATTAAATATTTTAAATATGAATAATAGAAAATATGAATACATTTCTTAAAACTATACTTAAGGATCACAAAGTTAACACACGACTAATATTATAGTTAAGACGGCATAAAATAGCGTAAAATCGGAATTCCCTTTTTTTTAGATCCTAGAAAAAATAACGTAGAGTAAATAGTAAGCTTTTTTTGATTTTAGTTGAAGTAAGAACTAGTTTAGTTAAATTTTAAGTTTTTATTTACAAAGATAAAACAACCTATCTAAATAACATTTGTACAAACTGTTCGAATACTTAAATAAAATTAATTGCTCGTTGTACTCGATTTACAAATCACAAAAAAAATACAATTCAATTACTAACAACATACAATAAAATTTTATTTAATTTTTAATGTAAATAAATATAGTACTTTTAACATAAATAAAGCTTTGTGCTCAAATTATTTTAAATTTCACATTTATCATTTCATTCTTTTATTTTGGTTAAATTAATTACGTAGAATTTAAAGCATGCCACCGCATCGTAAAGATCACATCACTATGTTATCGGAGTTAATGTCTTTTTATTGGCTTCTATCAACACTAGTGTTGTAAAAGAAACGATAAAAAATTACGATGTCTCAAGTGCGTTTAAATAAAAGATGGCGCTTATTAAGTGTTAGCAAGGTCTAATGTATAGTGTAAATGTTCACGGCTTTAGCACAACCCACGTAACAGCCTCACACGTTCCGACATCAAATATTACGAAGTCAAAGTCATCTTCGGGTTAATTGACTTTGTTTTTATAATAAAGTTGGTTATTTAACTAACAACGCCTTATATGTAGGCTTTAGCATATAAGTCAAGTATGTTCTATTCATGTTATATATATTTTTATTCACCTTCTTTAAACATGATTCTGCGATTTTGATCCACACCGCAGACGTACGCGGCATCGCAACGGGCGTTGTCGAAATCTTAAGAATATCATTTCATTGTTGATTGATATTATTTCTGCATGTGGCGTTGCCAGGTCGTCAAACCTTATAGTCGAACAGACGAACCAGTTTGACCGGACATTTGGATAAAACTCAAATTTAAATAGAAGTGAGGTGGCAGGTGGCATGTAAACAAAGCCTAACAAAAGCCGGACACATTATAGACGTATTTATTGTGCCGGACGTGCGACCAAGAAGCCTTATTATGGCTTTATCCGAAAGCCTGGCAACATTACTGCTGTTAGTTTATATTCTCTTCTGGAATTTTACATACAGGATCATAAGAAAGATCTAGTTTGCCGTTAGTTGAATATATTTGGGAATGTAGCGTTGCCTTGGAAGCGGGAAGACCTTCGTCAGGGTTGCGACGCCGCGCGGTTCCTGCGCGCCGACTCGCGGGATGCGCTGTGCACCTCCGCAGTGCGAAGTGTGATACCGAATATGTCTTCGTGGTATCGATTCTCCTCCTGTGTTTAAATCGAATATGTAGCGTATAGTGTAATGAAGCTAATGTTATACGTGTAGTCTACTTTCCAAATAGATTTTAAAATTATTGAGATAAATGTGCACATTTAAGCGTACATTGACCAACAAACCATTTAATTTATTGCATAAATGGTTTCACAAAGAAATATATAATCAATCGCAATAATTGAACGCAGTATAAACAATTGTTTGTATGTTTTTTATTACAATTACGATTTGTGTATATCTGCAATTGTGAACTTACCTTTAGAATGAACATAAAGTTTTGCACTTGTTCGTCGGACATGTTGCCATGTTTCTTGATAATTCCTTTTAATTTCTGATGCACATCTTCAGCCATCTTGCAGTCACCGCAGACGTAGAAGTGTGCTCCTCTATTGATCAACAAGTCATAAATTTCGGGGCCTTCTTTTTCGGCCAATTCTTGCACATACATCTAAAATTAAATTTATAGTTAAAATAAGTAAATAATAGAATGTGGGGACATTTGTCATACTGTTTAAACTACTTACTAAAAACTAAAACATGCTACTGATAAGGTTAATGTTATACGAATTTCATCATCTTTGGATTCCAAATAGTCTGAATTAAAAAATAAAAATAAGTGTGAGCAAAAAACACTAATGACATTATGATAAAACTATAATTGTTTACACATAATAAGCGTTTGAACTTTTTGTAATTAATGATGAGAACACACTAAAAATCTTTTCATACATTATTATTTAATACGCTCTTGTATGTTTGTAAGCAAATAACGACACCTTGTCAAGGTCTCTACGTTCTAATTATATAACTATATTATTAAAAATAATCTGCATCATTGTAGCTACTAATGTTTTAAATGTCATAATTATGTATATTTATATTAGAATAAACGTTAATTCAGTATATTTACACTGTTATGCACTTTCAGTTTCCTATTTTTAAATTTGATTACAAAGAACATAAAAAAGCAAAGCAAGAAAAAAGTAATAATAAGAAAAATACAAGTATATATCTATTTTTTTCTCGCAAGAGTACAGAACGGATGGATGTAATTTGGTACCGATTTCGATTTTTTTTTAGATAGATTCTCATACAGATAGCTATATATTTTTGAGACCATAAATCGACTTAACCAGACAATTAAACATTTACAATCCAGCATTAGAGTTGACATTTACGTTCAATTAAGATTATTGAAGTTTATTCAATTAAGAATATTTCAATAATCTTCAATAAAAAAATGACTACAATTTTGAAGTTTCTAAAAAATGTCACAAGTTTTAAGGGTCGAACTCCGAGGTGGCGGGATATCGTGCCATTGTATCTTACCTTTTCGACATCCTTCTCACGGGATAGAGCCAAGAACACTTTAGACAACACGCCCTCATTCAACGCCTGTTCTTTCTCCACGCGATACAAGTCCATGGTTCTAGTTCTACATCCGAAGAACAGCCAGACGGGACCGGCGTTGGAGTTCAAGCGGCTTGTGATGAAGGCGCGCCGGTGGTGCCAGAAACCACGGAATGGAGCGATCCCTGTCCCCGGCCCTATCAGTATGAGGGGCACCGAGAGATCGTGTGGCAGATGGAAGTTAGGGGCGCTGAAAAAAAACTAATTGATAGCTATGTGTACACAATAATACTATTTTGAAAATTGTATTGAAGTACAGATATTAATTTATTATAAATTAATGAAAATTTTAATTGATACATTGATTATATACAGCTCTAAATATCAATTGATTCGTCAAAATATATGAAACACTAGGCTAACCTTTACTATGAGAATACTGTACTGCTCATGTTACACCACATTAGAATAAAATAAAATAACTAAAAATAACCCTTATTTCTTTCTACAAAGTTTCACATATAAATTTTTTTGCAGTTACACAACAATATAATTATTCTATCACTTCCAAACCTTCCCATACTTCTCTGTTCCGAGCCAGGCGCATCCAGTGAGGTCCACATCTTTGATGAAAATGTCTCTTCATCGTTTCCTTGGTCTGCCCTTATTCCTTTTTCTATCTCTAGGTATCCATTATGTAAATCGTTTGGTAGATCTATTTTCTCTCATCCTACATATATGCCCTTGTTTTAGTGTTGAAGGGGAATGCATTTACGCATGATACCTCGGAGCCCGGGTAGACCCCCAGACCAATGTTGGACTCGGCCATTAGGTAGCAATACCAACTAAACCCCTACGGGAGCCTTCAGCTGCTATTAGTGGAGGGTCCCGGATCTGCAGGCAACAGGACACATCTAGCGACAGGCCGACTTTGGCGGAAAGGCCAGACTTCACCTTTCACCACTGACGCCGTGTCTTTGTGAAGTGGACCGGGTTCCCATCCCGGCCCGACACGGAACACAGAGGCACAACTGAAGGCGCTGCAGATAGCGCCTCCTTCGTGCCCCCATTCGTCGGTGAGAGGAGGCCGCGTCGGCAGTCGCGACGATGATGCTCGACTTTGACAGGTCCCCTCCGACAACTGATGTCAGATCGTGACGCAGCGCCGCCCATCTCGCGCACACCTCGAGGGAGTGCTGGGCCGAGTCCACCGCCGCGTCACAATCGTTACAACGAGTCGTCGGCTCCCTGCGGGCCGTCTCACACAGAAAATCACCGAAGCAACCATACCCGGTGAGCACGTGTGTCAGACGGAAGGTGAGGGGTTCGCGCCTAAGGAACCTTAATCGTATCCTGGCGTCAGTTACTTTTGTTTTTCTTCTTATTATGTCGCTGCTGATTTTATACGATTACTTCAGCCCTAGCATACTTCTTTCCATTTTGCGCTGACATATAGCAATTCTATCTTCATCTTGTACTCTCAGTGACCATGTCTGGCAGCCGTATGTTAGGCATGGTAAAATTGCAACTTCATATAGTCTCCTCTTTTTATTGATGTTTCGGTCCCCAATACTTCTTCTAGGCTAAGGTTACCCTTTTTTGTAACTCTTTGTGGGTGTTGTTTTCAAATGGTATTAACTGGACTAAATTTATTCGTTGACATATTCTAGATTTTTTTGGTTTACTTTGATATCTTTCTGCTCCCCATTTGTTAAAATTTTTGTTTCGTTTCATTCAATGATAGTCCCATCTCTTTGCTTTCTTCCACTAGTTGGCTGACCATGCATTCCAATTCCACAGCGTTTTCCGAAAACACCACAATGCCATCTGCGAAGGGCAGGTATTTGAGTAACTCCCCGTCGTACCTTTCGTGCTCCTTCGTAAATGCCTAAAGATGAACTCGAACACCGATGAAAAGATCTTTGGAGACAGTGGGTCTCCCTTTCTCACTCCTCTCTTAGTGAGAAATTTCTCGCTTTCACGCTCTAATCTTACCTTGGCTGAAACGCCTATAGTATATGTAATTTTTTATGTTTACGTACTTCGAATGAACGCCATGCTGGTCTGGTGATGTCCATATGGCTTGAAAATATATAGAATTGAAGGCTTTTGTGTAGTCAATAAAACACATATATATCTTTTTATGTTCATTTACCTTCTCAAGCAATTGCGTTATTGCTTGTATGTGATCTATAGTCGAGAGACTTTTCCGGAAACCGGCCTGTTCACATGACTGTCGTATTTTGTCTTTCTGTTTCTAGCATGTGAATATTTCCCAATGTTCCTTGTTCATTTAACTGAGGTTTCCCTATTCTTGCATTAAAGTCTCCGAGGATAATAGTTTTTTAGAACGGACAAACTCCAAGGCAGACTGTATAGTTGTATAAAAACTATCCATATCTTCGCGTGTATTTTTCTGTGGGAGCATATATTTAGATAAATGACCAAACAGAGTTATTGGACCATTGGACCATTGTATTTCTAAAGTCGCTACGCGATCCGAGAAGCTTTTCAGGCTCATTATGTTGTTTCTCAGATGTTCTTTCATCACAAAGCCGACTCCGTTTCTTCCTTTCGTTGCTGCTGTATGAAATAAAATGAAATCGGCATATTCTTCTATTACCTCTTTCCCCTTCTATTTTCGCATAAGACTATAGTATCTCACTTTATTGACTTAGTGGCGTAGTTTAACTCTTCAATTCTACTGTCCGAAACTTGTGTTCTAAACTTGCGACATATAAGTTTTGTGGTTTTTGGTATTTAACATTTGTATTATGTGTATTGTTTTGTCGCTTTGGCTTGTAATTTGGGAGGTAGTGGAGTTGAGGGTACAGAGGCTTGAATCAGTTTTTTTGTGAATTTTCTAGGTCGTTGTTGGACACAGTTTGGTTGTTTTAGTTACCGCGCAAAGGGTGTAAAAAGGTATTCATAGATTGTGATTTATTTTTGTTAACCAATTGTTTTATTACCTCTTTGCCATAATTTTTGCAGATATTTCTTTCCTTGAATCAACGGATGAGATGGACATATATCGCTTGTTAGCGGTTCGCTTTTTTGTTGTGCTCGGTTTAGATCCTGGGTAGCTAGCATAGAACTATTCTCTTTCCCGACTCGCGTTCGCGTTGTAGCTCTTGTTGTGATTTTTTACGCTTTTGTAAAACACTCGGAAGAATATATTCTTTTATATATATGTTATTATTTGTTACTAGTTTTTTATTTTTAAGAACTTTCTTTGCTATAACAAGTCTAATTTTATCTGATTTTTTACCATTACGTGAACGTGCACTAATTCCCACTTTTGACAAGTTATTTTCATAGTGTTATTTATTATATCTAAAATCATTGAAAGAAGATTTCATATCCTTTCTCATTTTCATCGATCCCCAAATATATGACGTTTTCCCTTTGCTGTGTTTGTAAAAGTTCAATACTTTTTTGCTGTTGTTCAATTTTCATTTCTAACTGTTGGGTTTTGTTTTCGATGGTATTATATTTTAAATCATTCAGTTGTTGCTAATAGATTATTTGATATTTTGTTCCATCTCTTTCATGTCCTTCTTTTCTAAAGTTAGCTCCTCTTGTATGTTTTGCAAATTGCTTAACATTTCATCCATCTTGGTAATGGTATTACGCTGATATGACCATATACTACTATGGATTTTAACTCTGGATCTTGTGTTGTGACGTAATTTAGCTACTTGACGAAAGATGGTAGCTTTTATAGGGACTGTTAAATATTTGAATTTTTCTTTGTCCTTATACTTAAAATATGTGTTTTTTCGAAATTCACAAAATAATGTTATGTACTAATCTTCGTTTTGAATTAAGAAACTGACCTTAGCTTCGATCCGTGTCTGTTGCTTTTTGCCAATCTTCATCAGAATGAACTTTAAAAGTTCACTCTGTTCTGAGAACAGTTTATGCTGTTTTGAAAGCAAATATAAAACTTCGAGATGGTATAACAATTGTCGGTCCAATTCTCTGCTCATTGTGCTATTTTAAATTCTTCAAACTTATTTTTTTTGCACTATCATACTTCTAATCACAATTATTAACGGAAGCTGAAGTATGTACAAGTATGATAGCGCCCTCTCACACATCACGTGAAGCGGATGATTAATATTAGCAGTCTTATGAAAAACCGATTAGCTTAGCTTCACTTTCCAATAAAATGGGCAAATTATACAGTTAAGTCTTCGTCGGGAACCGATCTAACCAAAGGAGAGAACGGCATGAAAATCTGTTCAAGACATTTTGACAAAGCCGATCACATACATACAGACGGACATCTTTTGGGGACTTTGTTTTATAATAAGTAAAGATATAATAATAAACAATAAGTTGTCATTGTGTTAAATAAATGTCGTGTAATATACCTTCTTATGAACAAGTACACTTCGTCGCCAGGCTTGCGGTCCATGAGGTAATTTGAGCAAACACCGTAGTGGACAGGGCCTTCGCCATCTGTGAACACATGACATCATCCCGCATTTGCGCATTTTTTTAAGTATAAGGTTCAATTCACACCAGGACGTAAGATGCGAGTAACGCAGCGAAGTCTTACAATTATTATAACAAATGTCTACGATACACATTACAAATTGAAACGCGACACAATACGTTCACACGATTCTAAGAATTGTGAAGAACTTTTGATAAATTGAGAGGTGTTCATGCTAAACACTATGGCTGATTGATAACTGGCCCAAAACGACGAACTTAAAAAAAGATAGGCAAAACAAATTTGTTACATTATATTCTATCATCTTCTCGAAAATAGAACGCCAAATTTGAATTTATTCGAACCGATAGATTTTGTGTGAGGGGACCTCGAACTTTCTCTGCTTTTCTCAACAATGGAAGAAATGAAATTCGTGCGGTGATAAAGTTTTACGTTTTAAAAAATGAAAACAGCAACCCAGATTAAAGTCAAGCTAGACAGTGTTTTAGGTAATAATACTGCTCCTACATTGAGTACAATTCACATCTGGGTATCTGATTTTAAGCATGGGAGACGGAGCTGCGAAGAGGCCAACAGGTCTGGCCGTCCAATCAAAAACAATCATAAAATCATTTTGAATGATCGGCTCTTAAAGTTGCGGCAGATAGCGGAGATGGTAAGCATTTCCTCCGAACGCGTTTCTAACATTTTACACCAGCATTTGCGAATGAAAAAGCTTTGCGCGCGATGGGGGCCGCGTTTGCTTACTGCTAACCAGAAGCAACGTCGAGTTTTTGCGGCGTTATGTGACATTATATGAAACGTGGATGTATCATTATACTCTTGAAACAAAAGAACAATCTAAGCAGTGGTCCAAGAGTGGAAAACCTGTGCCGAAGAAAGCAAATACGGTTATGTCGGCTGGCAAAGTGATGGCGACTGTTTCTTGGGATGATCGAGGGACTATCTCAGTGGATTATTTGCAAAGGGAAAAAAGAATAAATGGAGAGTATTATGCAAGTTTGCTGCAAAAATTTAGTGAATAAAAACGGTCTTGTTTAACCAAAGGGAAAGGTTTACTCCACCACGACAGTGCATCTGTGCACTCGTCAAGGGTTGCAGTTACCAAACTCAATGAATTGCGGTTTGAATTATTACCGCATAATAGGCCCCCCTATTCTCCAGATCTGGCCCCCTGCGACTTCCACTTATTATCATTATTATATATATATTAGAATTAAGAAAGTTTTCTTAATTCTAATATATATATATATATATATATATATATTTATATTATATTAGAATTAAGAAAACTCAGCACTTCATTCTATAAATGAAGTGCTGAGTTTTCCTATGCCCCTTTTCTGACTCCTCACGAACGGTCACTGGGAACTCATTAGCGCACGAAACGCGACAGCATATCGTTCCTTTGCGGGCGTTATCATTTAACTTTTTTTTATAGAATACGAGGGGGGGGGGACCACAAGTAATCGGGGCCTTTAACGACAACCAACGCCCATGAACATCCACATAATTACTATGCCGATTTGTTGCCCCCTGCCCCCTCCGTCCAATGGGCATACATAAACGCACGAAACGCGACACTGAAGGTATCACTTTGAGGCGGTATAATGTGTGACAGGTACCTTTATGTGCTCCGATCCCCTTATACAATATGCTGTGCTCGCTTCCTTTTGTTGGTGATCGCAACTCATATGACTCGTAATGGTTTGTCATACCCATTTGCATTTGTGGTCAGCACGTCGGTGAAGTACATCTCGCATTCTCCTTGCGATTTGTTAAGGTCGAATGACTCGCAGGGGGCACAAAAAAATTTAATATTCACACAATGTACTACGTTTGCAGGGAGAAGTCTTTAATTACAAGCCGAACGATATTCGGCTTGTAATTTCACTGCAGTGTAGATCATGTTGCTTGTTGCGTTTTTTGAAGTTCTACTTCTTCAGGCGCCTTAAGTACCTCTGGGGTGCACGAAAATAAAGGCACTCCCCTCAACGTCATGACTAACGCAGTAGCACGTTCCGTAAGTAAATGGTAAAAATCCGCACCGTCATAGTTTTGTCATGACCGTGTGTTCGTCCGAATGTAACAGACGTTTTACTCAGAGATTATGCGTAATATTTTAAATACTGTAAAACGCCGAAAGCTACAGTATTTTGTTCCTATAGGGCGCAACGATCTCCTCCTTCAAATTATAATGCAAGGGAGAATCCCTTGCATTATAATTATTATTATTAAATCCAAGGCAGACTGGCCACCTGGCAGAAGAAGAGCCTCATGCCTCAAAAATTTCAGAACGTGATTTCGCGCAGCCGTGTCAAAGATTAAGATAGTCTTAATGATAGCCGACCTCCGGTTGGAGATGGCACCTCAAGAAGAAGAAGATCCGTAATTTATATTTAACATTTGAGTGGTCTGTGTTCTTTTGGAACCACTAACAAATTACATAGTGAAATTGAAGGAAAAAATTGTGTATAAAATATATATATATGAAAAAAAAATCGAGAGCGCGTATCAGTCTGGTGTATCAATAGATTTCATACTTTGTGATATACTTGTTTAGAAAAGTGGTAAAAGTTGTGCGCCCCTCTAACTATTGCACTAAATAAAACTTTGAAACGAAAAATGGTTTGAACAAAATCGAATTGGTATTTTAAGAGATATGCATTTTCGCTCTCGGTTTCTATCTTCCTATAGATACGTCCTACAACCCATATGCGCCTATTACTTGCAAATTAAAATTTCAGTGATAAACATGCTCAATATGACATTAAAACTACTATGGATAAAGTAGACTTGGCATTAGGTGATTCAGTAGTATGATACAATAATAATGGGTAGCCTAGCCCATTTAGGTGATCTGCCAGCAGCTGGCACGATGCGGGAGCTATACCTGGTCGAGACGGCCCTGTATTCGTATGCAATGATGCATGATACTATTCACAAAATTGTTCTGTAAATGACCATGGACTTACCTTGAGTCTTATAAGTAACCACCGCAACCGTAAGATGCAGGCGTCTCGGGTGTGCGACAGGAGACGAGGATATAGAGTAGAAGCGCGGCTGCAGCGGCGACAGCAGCGCTGCCAGCAGCGAGGCGCTAGGCTTTGCTGATGGGAACTGGTCCAGCACCTCGAGCAGCGTGGGGAAGTGGAAGTGACGCCAGTCCTCATACGCACCTGGGTCCTAAAGGTATCCGTATGTATAAATTTTAATTTTCCTGCTGACATTATAAAGCTAAATATCAAGCAGGAATTTTAAGCCCTTCAGTTGGACGCGGAGACAACCTAGGAGAGAGACCTGGCATAGAGTGATAGCAATACCAGACATTGAATAATGGGAAGAGGGAATTAAGCTGAAAATTTATCTGGTCACTAATCGGTAGTTCCACATAAAATTTGATAATTTATTCAGACTTGGATTATTTAGCATCGGGTTTAGCGACTGCTCTGTTCGTTTATGTTAACCAGTTGTCCGCCACTGCTGCAACAGCATGCCACAGAGCTCGGTCTATCGGTCAATCAGGCCGCAAACAATTTGCATTACGTATCGTCAATCCACCTGGTTAAATATCCTGCTAAAACTATAAGAAAGTTTGTGAATATTTGTCATTCCTTCACGTAAGTAAAAGAATGGATTAGAATGAAATTGAAAAAAATTAAAATTACAATCTAGGTTTGGTCTTATATATTACTATAATATTACTTCTGAGCGTGAATAAAGAAATGAGTTTGAGATGTGCATGAAACCGCGGGAATAATCTATAATATACTTATATGTGTTGATGAGTTACGCCAGGATGACATATGGAGCCCGACCATGGTTCAAGCCTTGTCGTGGCGGTGGGGCTCAGTAGCCTGGGGTGATCCGAGACACCCTGGGCGAAGCCAATTGAACCAAGGAGGTGGATGTTTCTGTGTCCCTCTTATAAGAAGAGGGGACTAAAGAACATGAGGAGGAGGCGATCTTTGTACCTTTATAAGAAGAGGGGACAAAAGAGAAAAAATTGACGCGGCACTATTGGCCACGGGGAAATGGGGGAAGATAGAGTAACCCATTGTACTAACCCAAAGTAGGTGCGGTCGTCCTGTAGTGCGGGACAACCCCATCTGTGGAGGTTCAGTGAGTCCCTTCGGGGGCTGA
Source organism: Eumaeus atala (assembly GCA_017140195.1). NCBI lineage: Eukaryota > Metazoa > Arthropoda > Insecta > Lepidoptera > Lycaenidae > Eumaeus > Eumaeus atala. The sequence continues at coordinate 194,675 of JAFELO010000049.1, read as the reverse complement.
CAAGCCGTCGAGGTGCCCTGAAGATTTGTTGTTCCGGGGCACCTCACTAATAGCGGCACTGGCGGTGGTTTTTGTGGGTATTTGGCAGTATAATATGCCGGTAGCCCCAAACACCACTGGACCCCACCCAGGACCAGTGAGGGCGCGTAAATACGTTTCCCCGCGTCAACAAAAAAAGGATGACACATGGAGGGCTCTGTGACCATCCTAAGAGTTGGATTTTAGGTGAGGAGTATTGCATGTACGATGGAAAGCTGTAACACATCTCTGAGGTTCATACCTAGGGTGCCCTCAGCTAAGGGCCTGCGGAGCCGTACTGGAAATTGTATGAGTTTAGCACTGGCATCAGCTGTCATAGCTGTCATCACAACACAGACGTAGATATCTTGACAGATATGCAACAACATCTAGTGATGTAGTAAATACCGTAGCCAACATCGCAAGTTGTCTTTTCTCATCATCATCACTGCACGTCTTGGCCAGGTACTGCAGGAGTATGGTGGTCGGCGGCGTGGTGATGTCCAGGAACCGGGTGAACAAGTCGCGCACGCTCACCCCGCGGAGTCTCTCGTGAGGCTCCCAAGACTTCACTGGACCTGAGAGTGTCAATGAAATTAAAGAAACCGAATCGAACCGGTACGACTGAAGGGTTACCTCTCGCCACGCGTAATGAGGCTGATACCAATGCTGTCTCGTTCAGTGCGCTTTATGAGTTTCCGTATAGGCATTGAAAGAGGGGTACAGAGGACAATACATCCGCATAGTAGTTGTATATGTACGCATTTTAAATTCTCATGTTAAAGAAACAATAACGAAATTTTAAATATTGATGTCTTAGGTTTACGCGAATGTTACTTATCACAGTAAAATTACTTTTACGGATTCTAAAGCGTTTTATTTAATTATTTTACTAGCCCGACGTTTCAGAAGCTTTACGGCAATCATGATCATGGGTGACCACACACTAAGCATCCGCACTAAAAAAACATAATTATACTTGGTAGTGTCTTGTCCATCCAATAATCCCTCTAATGACCATGTCGTAGCCACTTGGAACTGTTGCGCGTTTTAATTAGCTGTTATAATACATACACGCAAATGCACCCACAGGGGGTTTACTAAAATTCGTTTTTATCGGATGTCTGAACCCTAAAACCACCTATCTCCCAAATTACAAGTTTGTAGGTGATATAGTTTCTGAGACTTCCTGATTAATCCGTATGTGGTGGCCTTTATCGCTCCACTGCTGGACACACAGACATACATACCGACGACCGGCTGGCTCAGTTGGGAACGTGGCGTTTTGTCCGCGTGTTAAGCCAGGGGTGACGGGTTCGAATCCCGCCTAGGCCATGGATGTTTGTTTATGTATTATATGTACTTCTGTAATAAAAACCTTATATATAATCTTATAGGTCGGCAAAGCCCCTGCATAACCTCGGGTCATGCGGATGTCTATGGGCGGCGGTAGTTACCTACCACCTGTTCGTTTACCCCTTATCCTAATAAAAACTTTCTTAAATTTATAAAAAAGTATTAAATTTACTTCTATAGTCTAATGTGGTGTGATAATCCACAGATATATTATTATTATTATATGGGGTAGCACGTCAGTACCACCTGGGGTCCTCTTTTCAATCCCTAACATGCAACAGTTGACCTGCGCCTAACGATGGGACGTAATAACGAACGCATGCTTGTGGTACTGCTACTATCTTACCGCTAGAAGTATGGGTTTCTTTCAGCAGTTGCAACTGTAACGCTTCTTCATAGTTGTCGACGTCTTTGAACCTGGCCAGGAGCCCGTCCACCAGCTCTTTGCGATTGCAGGCCAGGATACCGACGTGGTCTCCCGGGTCGTAGCTTATTTCGTCCTGCAGTGCATGTTATAGTCATTCATCGTCATCACGATCTGAGCTGTCATTTTCAGCAACACAATATGTACATTTGTTTGTTTTCAGCAACACAATATGTACATTTGTTTGTTTTCAGCAACACAATATGTACATTTGTTTGTTTTCAGCAACAAAATATGTACATTTGTTTGTTTTTTCTTTTATGTTTTATATACTTTTCGTTTAATATATGGCTCATGGTATGTAAGGCGATGTGTTGAAACATTGAATATTTCTATTGTATCCTATCAACAGCAGATGAGTGCAAGTTTTAGTTTAAGTCGTTATAAGACATCGTGAGATGAATATTTGCGCAAATTGCATTGAAATAAATATATATTTTGAGGAGTATAGAAAACAAAATGATATATTTTTTGGTAGAAATAAAAGAAAAATATAAATTAAAATGGTCGCAAACCAGATTTACAGATATTTTAATTTATCACGCAAAAACACTCCATGCATACTTTGTGTGATTTTGTCGACAGTGTTTCTGCTGGAGGCATAACTTTAACGCTAGTATTTTCCCATTTGTTGAATACACTGTGTTAAACAATGTAATATATCAATAATACACATTATTATTACATATAAAGACATATTTATAAATCTATATATGTAATAATAATATCTATGGCTTAGAATAACTAAATTTTTATTAAATATATAAAATTTACACATTACAGTTTACAACAATGTTGTGTGTCTATATTCTGTTACCTTCGGCTCCATATCGATAAAAATTGTCGACCGCTCAGCAGATGAATCTCCCAAGTCTTTGTTAGCCTTTACGACACACGACACTAGCTGGCGGTTGAAGGCCGATTGCAAAGCGCTAGTGAGGGGTAACGGTTTTCCCGACACCCGGGCAAATCTTACAGTTTCCTCGCTTAGAGCCACTGTACCCAAAGCGCGTTTAGCTTCTTGTAAAGTTTCATCGTCGTCCAAACAGAACGTCTCGCACGAGACCTGTTAACAAAATTGATCACATTTCAACAACACAGTTATTAAAATATAAATACATTTCAAGTGTCGCGTGCTATTTTTACGAAATTAATAACTTGAATAACTAGTTTTTCATATTTCGGCCGTGTCTGTCCGTCATTACGTTACTACGAAAAGACTTGATGGATAGATGGAACGGCTGGCTGCCAGTTTTACTCAAACTTTACGAAATATAGCGGAATTCATTGGACATGCCACATTTTATATCTAAAAATTTGGGGCCTATCACTAGTCCTAAGATAAACATGGTCACATCACTAAAATCAATGTGCAAACATAACATTAATCGTATTTATCATAACGTATACAAAGTTGATATATATATATATATACTGATGATAATGTAAACAATTGTTAGCTCGTTAAAATAACTTACGTTAAATACGTTAGAGGCCCACTTCCGGAAGGCTTGGTCTTGCCCGCACATTTCGTCGCCGGTCGCAAGGTCGTGGATCCGTTCCCCGCCGAGGTCGCCCAGTAGCTTGTCCACGTACTTGCCGAAGTTACAAAAGTTTGGGTACGCGCTCGAGCCGAGAGCGAACACCGCGAAGCGCACGTTGCTAAGCGGACCGAAACTGTCTATGGACGCGGTGTCTGTTGCACTTCCTACAGTAAAATGAAATGAGTGACCAACCTTCAACCGGTTTTAGAACAGACTGGACAAACTTAACTTTAGAAAGACTTTTAACTTTAGAAAGAGGTAGTCCCATGCTGCATTAGGGGAGGTAGTGCCATGCATGGTGCATGACACTACATCCTCTATGCAATGGAATTGGGTCGGCGCGGACGAGGAAGTACCCCTCGCTCACTTGATACGGGTGTGGTTTGTGAGCAGCAGGTGGCCCATTGGGGGTGGGGGGTGTGAAAAAGAGGACAACGCATCGGCATAATTATGCTGGTGTTAAAGGGCGTCGGTAGTCATTGACAGGGTTCCGTATACTATAAACTATACTGAAACTGGAAACCTTCAAGCTATTTGACGCATCAGCTTATTAGCTGCTAGTGTGGTTTCAATATAATAATAATAATAATAATAATAATGACGGTGGCTTAAGACGACAATTACCTAATCCCTGAGTTTAGTCACCGTTTCACAGGTTAGTAATAAAGTTTCTAGCAGCTAGACTTCGATACATTATTTTTGATTTACAAGAGGACAAACAAGCAGTCAGAGCCACACGATGACTACTGACGCCCATAACAATCACGTTCCAAGGCTACCGGCTACTCACAAACAGCACCATTCATTTGCCATTTAAGTTAATAATATCCTAGCCGGGACTTATATGTTAATGTGAAACTGACCATTGTGTTTGTGCTGTTGTATCAGTATTTAACAACATTTGAAATAATATATCAAATTCACCGATACTTCCATGGAAAAGAAACACAAAAACACAATATCGACTTGATAGTTTAGTCCCACTGTATTTGTGGTATAGATCGTGCTGATTATTATAATAAGCGCGCACTTCAACTGCACTTTTCCGAGGCTCAAATAGTTCAATATTACACAGGGGTTAAGGTGATTTGAGAATTTAATTATTGTTCATTGTCATACAGCTATTAAAGTTATTATTTTGTATAGTCAAAAAGTTAAATTTAGCTAATCCTAAGTTAATCAGAACATTATTTTAATTTAATAAAAATTATAACATTCTTTAATTTTTTTAAATTAAACTAGTGTTACAAAAACGGCAATTGAAATTTTTTAAGATTATCTAATTTATTTAAAAACATCTAAAATTTTTTTTTTTCACGTGAATTGTGATTGATGTTGTTAACATATTCCGTATATACTTCTTGTTATATTGTAAAGTACATCAGAACCTCTTTCGATATATCATACAACAAAATATATTGTATAGGTTGGTGTATACCCCCACCATGCTTCAAGGCTTGTCGTGGCGGTGGGGCTTACTAGCCTGGGGTGAACCCAGGCGAAGCCAATTGAACCGAGAGGGATCTCTGCACCTCCCCTATAAGAAGAGGGACAAAAAACTACAGGAGGAGGCGCTATTGCGCACGGACAAGGAGCTAGGATGGGAACCTCAAACCATTGCACTCTAACAAAGTCGGTGGGGTTGTCCTGCAGTGCGTGGCAACCGCATCTGTTGAGGTGGAGTTGGTCCCTTAGGGGGTTGACCAGCCGTCGAGGTACCCTGATGATTTGTTGTTCACGGGGCAACGGGGCACCTCACCAAGGGCCACCCTTGATACCACTGATAGCACTCGCGGTGGTTTTTGTGGGTATTAGGCACTATCATGTGCCGCGAGTTCTACACATGACTAGACCCCACCCAGGGCCAGTGAAGGCGCGTAAATGCGTTTCCCCGCGTCAACAAAAAAAAAAAGGTTGGTGTATACAATAAAATATAGTGTATATTTAATTGATGGGAGGCTCTGCCGCAATCCTCCCGGGACTTTAATCTTGATAATCCTCGTGGGGTCCAGAGCCCTGCACATATTCAATACGCAACTAAAGTCACGCTAGTAAAACACTTAACAATGCCCTATTGAACACAAAACCTTTTACCGCCATAAATTTAGGCTAGTATTTTTCAAATTCTACAGAGTAAACCATAATGTGTGGACATAGTTTATTTTGGTATAAAAATATACGTAATTGTTAAAAAGTAATAAAAATTGGCAAACTTGTAACGAAGGTGTCTACTTATTTATAATAATTATCCACTTCGACTATAATTATTCAAATGTAAAGTAACTAATTAAAAAAAAATATATTAACATGAAAACAATGGTACTGATTCGCATACGAGCGCTTTGAGTAGGAAAATTGTATAAACATTACCTTTCAGAGACTCCAAGCGGCTCAGTTGCTTTGGGTTAGTGGTCACATATCTCTGCAGTTCTATTTGACTGTTCGCCTTGATAAATGATTTCGGTGTCAGCATCTGCGAGTTACTAAAACAATATATGTACTTTAGAAACGACTTGTACTATTATGAAGTAAGAGAGAGCTTAGGTATAAAAGAAAGTGTCGGTAAAAATGAGAAAAGGCATGATCCATTGGTTCGGGCACGTAGAAAGAATGGCAGGTGAAAGTTTAGCAAAGTATATATAAAATGCCAAAGTCTTTGCAAACTGCGCGTTTGTATGAGGAGAGTAATGAAAATGAAGGAGGCAAAACAGGTATGCAAGGTTCGCGGCGTGTGGCACTCCGTTCGCTCTGCCTTCTCATTAGGGAGCTGACGTAAATTTGTGATGTTGTTCTTAAAAATATAAATTACTAAACAGATTAATTCATCTAAATCTGTGCAGTGGCGTCTTCTTATATCCCAACATCTTCTTTGGGTCGCCGATCAACCGAGACAGTAATAGTAAATCTAAGATTAATAATTAATTACTAATTACAATTATTATGATGAAAAGCTCAAAGTCTCAAACAAATATTTAAGCCTTTTGAAGGTGATGAACTTTCGTTATCTACTAGTAAACTATGAATGATGTTAAAAGTGATTACTTTATTTGTGTATGTATTTGCTACGTTTTTAGGCAAAAACTACTTAGCGGGTTCGAATGAAATTTGACACAAATATAGACAAAAATCTGATATAACATAAAAATGACACATTATCCCAAGGAAAAGAAAGTCTTCCTGTGGAAGAATTTTACATCGAGCAATCGGCACCGCTAGTGTTGGATAATAATTAGAAATAATTATTTAATGAAATATATTAATAATGTTTTTTCTTTGTATAAATTTTATTTAAGTATTAATTATAAGAAATTAATGTACACCGTTGATATAGCAGGATGTAAGAATAGAAATTGCAATAAGATCTTTATGTACTATGTGTGTCAAGAAAAAGTAATTTGAATTTGAATATTTTGGATGTACTTACACGCTGCCGTCGTCACCCACTTGATCGGCGTACAAGATTTCACAGAGATGTTCACCGAACGCCTTGGATAGAAAGAAAAACATGATGTTTAAACCCTATATAGTGAAATCGTAAACGGGTAAAACTTCCATGTGGGTCTGGAATATATTATCAGGTCACGCGACTACTTTCTGCTTCATCATCAGGTGATTGCCACTGCTGGACATAAGCCTCTCCAAGAACACTGAGCTCGGACACCACCTCGTCGTCTCCAATCGTTGCGGACATTTTCTCTCTACCTTTTGTTATAGAATAGGGGACCAAACGAGCAATCTGAGCCTTTTACGACTATCGGCGCCCATGAACATCCACATAACTACTATGCCGATGCGTTGCCCTCATTCACGCCCGATGGGCCACCGGCTACTCACAAACCGCACGAAACGCGACACTTTACGGCTGTATTATGCGAGCGAGAAGTACTTCCTCGGTCGTGTCGGCCCCATTCCGTTGTATAGGAGGATGTAGTGTCATGGACTACGCATGGCACTGCCTCTTCCTATAACGGAGACCTCTTCCTGACGGAGACAGGCAAATGTGCTGCCCGTTATAAGCTCTGCTCGTTAGTTACCTACGAATTAAAGTAGGCTTCATTTAAGCCCTAATATTATAAGTCCTACTACCCCTAGTAGTTATTATAAACGCGAAAGTTAGTGCGTTTTTTTATTTTTTGATTGACTGATTATAAGTCTCTTAGACAGGTTACATATAAACTGGACTAGTATAATAAATATATTTTTGTTAAAATAACTTTGCGTGTACTAATGTACACACGTTTCAAGTTATACTTCTGTGGCGTAACAAGAGAGTAACTAAAATGGTGACTACGGCTAGCTTCAGGGTACCTGTTTTGACGGTGTGTGAGCGCATCGTAAAATTTATTCGCATCATTTTTCCCTAAGTCGTCAAGAAAAGTGTAACTTCAAAAATGTGTAGTTCTTTAGGTGCAGAAAGATATTCTGCGGATGAAATCGCGGGCACAACCAGTGTTATAAATTCCTGGCATTCCTTGTACCTCTACGAAGAGCGTCAGGAATACTTATTGCAAATATAACAAGTCAAGGTTTCAGAAATCAATTCCGCGTTCTCGAAAATCCGAATCGTCACTAAAGGATTTGGCTGGCTAAAATAGGAAGGTAGTGGGAATTTTATCACGTCCGAGGTCTCATAACCTGCTAGGGTAATAAGTACTTTGAACTTTACTTATTGACCTCTGTTTTTGTTGGTGTATATTTTATACGCAACCAATTTGCATTATACTGTAAACTACAAGAGATATTTGTGTGGGCAGTACTTGCATTACTACATTGCACACTAGCACAACACGTTGCTTATGGCGCTACAATGTCACAGGAATGGAATTGCCTAAAACAATTGTCTAAGACAAAAAATATTTAACAATCTGAGGTATCAGTCAAAGGCTTGTCAGTAACTAACATAATAATACTGAAAGGTTCCTTTGTTTGGTTGAACGTTCTTTATCTAGTAATCCAGTGATCGATATTCTATATCTAGTAGTTCTAGGTAGGCTGTAGTAAATATGTCACAGTCGGATTGTCTAAATCACTGTATTTCATTACGGTTAGCCACTTTCGAAAACAGGGCCGCTTTATTGTGGCGAGCAAACGACGAGGGCAAAACCGTGAGGTGGTGTAAGTTATTTAATATGCACCAGGTACCTGATAATTTTTTTTCATTACATTATTTTTATTGTCCAAGTGCAGACGTCTTTAAATTAACGAAACATGCGATCCCCTGCTACTCGCATCCAACACAGACCAACACTTCGTTTTCCGTTGACAATCATAATGTTATGGTAAACCGTGACCATAACACTTCCAGTAATGACACCATCAAGTGCCTTATGTCCTATAATTAATTTACACTAATCCACACTATAATATTAAAAAGCAGAAGTGTTTGTTTTGTTAATCAAACGCCATATCTCAAGAACTACTGGTCAGATTTGAAATATTTTTTTCAGTGATATATATCTCGCTTATGACTGACCTGAGTCCAGAAGTGGACGTCGTCCTGATGATGATGTCGATAGCCCGTTTATCGAGGAAGGCTATTAATAGGTTGTATTCCATCAGGATACAGGTACGCAGATTATGGAGGTGAGGTGCTTCTAACAACTCATGACTACTTACAACACCGTTCTCAGGTGGATCCCCATTGCCGAAGGTGGAGGTCACCACCAGCAGCAGCGCTTCGTGTTCTATAGACGTGATGTCGTAGTCAGCCATGCAGTGCACCTGGACATAATAGTCCTATTGTTAACAACAGTGTAGACTAATATGATACAATGCCAGCTAAGGCGAGGGACGTATTCGCAGTAGCATACGCAGTAACGAGCAGTCGGAACCGACAACCACCAACATCTGCACACTTCTTATGCAGACGTGTTGTCATTACACTTCGCACTCGACGCGACGGCACACTTGTATCATGGCGAAATCACGTGAGTGATCCAGCCCAATGACTTTATATATCCGGCAGGTTGTAAAACACTAATAGACATTTGTTAACAATCTCCAGACTCAAAACCTCTCCTATATATTATAATGCCATTGCGTTTCACGCGGCTTATGAAACGTCCTGTAAATGATTATTTTATCGTAAAATTTAATCTGATACTTTAAACTGATAAAGTACTTTTTACCTGATAAAGTATCAGGTTCATTGACTGTAGTACCTTTGTTTGAATGAATAGGTCATAAGTTTGCCAAACACTTCAAAGCCAACATACATCTAAATGAGTTCCCAAAAAAGACAGCCAATTAATTTAGTACCTACAGAAAATATTAAAAAAAAATTATAGCATAAGGGGGTAAGTTAGCAATCGGAGCCTTTTGATGACGTTTTGACAGATGCGTTTCCTTTCTAACATCCCCCATTGGTACACAGGCTACTCACAAACCGCACGAAACGCGACCGCGACGCTGTCACTTTACGCAGGTATCAAGTGAGTGACACGTGCTCCTCCGGTCGTGCCGGCCCAATTCCGTCGTATAGGAGGACGTAGTGTCATGCACCATGCATGCCAGCTCCTATGAAGCGTAGCATTGAAAAATCTTCAAATAATTAGTTTACAACAGAGGAATTATCAGGGCAGCTACAATAAAATTTACCCAAACAACATTTTAAAATACTGAAGAGCCACGAGATGAGATATTCGACATCATTCGTTCGTCGCACGTGTTATGCACTTTAATTCGCTGTCGTATGATAGAAATCTACGCTATTGTTAATGTTTAAAATTACAAAATACCTGAGCGTTGAAGGCGTGACCGAATATCACTCCTAGCTCCTTGGCATACTGTTCAGATTTGCCTGTCTCCGTCGCATATAGAATTGTAGCCTTAATCCTCTTAGAGAGTGCTTTTCCAAAAAGTTTGGATGTAAATTTAACAGCGCGCGCAATCTGTTTGAAGTGGAATTTTCTGTTGATGGGCCTTTTGCCGGTGATGGGCTTAGACTTCTGCCACTGATGAGTCTTCCAGGCTGGTTCCTGATGAGATTGATGGAAATGTAATCATAGTTTGTCAGGATTTTTTTCGGTAAGGTGAAAAAATTTCAATGATTAAATATTATAAAATCCGAATCTTTAAAGAGCACACTACTGACTAATGGCACCCGCGGAGAATGCAATCCAGGGTAGGAACAGTTTCACGTGAAAACAAAAATGATATTTATGAATGGGTGCAAATTTTTAGAAGCGTCCCTCCTGTAATTAGCAGTGACAGATTGGCTTCCCAACGTTAGTTAGTTGTATATTCTGTTTTTTTTTTATCTTCAGAGAAAAGCGAGTTTAAGTTTACAAAAGTATTTGACAAAATATCGTTACAAGTTACATCAGAATTGTAAAAAATCTCATCTTGTTGTTGATGAAAAATAATTGTGCAACTATTACATTATTTATCCAAATTTAATGGACGATTAATCAGCCAGACAATTTATCTCTCAATTCCATGTGTTATATTGAATATTATTTATCGTGAATAACGTTTTAGCATTTTATACGGAACAATAAATACAACATACATAATCGTATTGCATTGATTACAGGGTAGGTAAATTATTTCTTATGAATTCTACGAAATAGTTTAATGATTAAATCCAAAACATGTTCATCAGTAATATAGTGTGTTGCGTAAATTATATATTGGCTATCGCACCATCTATTCTGTTATCTACAAACTCTTAACATTATATTGTAATACCTGATATTCGTAGGAAGGTTTCAAGTAGTACAGCGCCATCTCTTGGTGGAACACCGGCGTGATCGAAGATGACATCGGCGGGACGATCCACACCCAGTCCGCGGGGCAGCCCGATCTGAATTAATGAAACGATTCTATAATTAATTAAATATTTGAATTTAGAATAGTCGGCCCTTTCGAATATTTTACACGATAAATAGAAAATACCTGGAATGCGCTTGGTCTAATGAAATACCGGTGTTACAAATATTATACTAATTATGTAGAATATATCTTTTTTTTAAGTATAAGGGGACAAACGAGAAATCAGAGCCCTTCTACGACTACCAACGCCCATGAACATCAGAGACGAGACACCAGTGTCGCGTTTCACGCTTTCACCGACGCCCATAAACATCCACATAATTACTAAGCCGATACGTTGCCCTCCTTCAACCGGCTTCCCACAAACCGCACGAAACGCGACACTGAAGATGTCTCTTTACGGCGGTGTTAAGTGAGCGAGAGGTACCTCCCAATCGGGCCGGCCCAATTCCGATGCCTAGGACGACGTAAATCATGTACTATGCACTACCTCCTCCTATGCAGTATGGCACTATCTCTTCCCACCAGACCACACAAATGGCTAATCGCTAGGCCACACAGGCCCCATGCTATATGTTAGCATATATGTATAAATGGGCATCGGTAGTCGTAACAAGGCTGCGATTGCCTGTTTGCACCCCCTATTCAATAAAAAATAAAGATGCACCAATGGGCTTCTCTACCTCAAGTACATTTTCAATAAAAAATAAAGATGCACCAATGGTTTCCAGAATACCCTGAAGGCTTGCAGAGGTCAGATGGCTGTCGCTCTGGGTAAGAACTCTCATCAAATTTCCTTGATTTGGTAGCCAAACCCAATAGCATCTATACAATACGAGATGTTGTAACGACTATGAAGGATGAAGAATAGGACATCTCTGCATCCTACGGAAACTACGCGGCGGGTCGGGTGAAATCCGCTACGTGACTTCTTACCCCGACTGTGTACCTTCGTATCTTTGTAAATCGATGCATTGAACACAAGATGATATAAAAAAACGTCACATTTGGCATGACGTCACTAACCTAATTCGGAACATAGACATAAACAAGACAAAAAGTCGCACGATTTGTTTGCCCTCCCAACACGTGTGTGTTTGTGTACAGCGGTTCACATAACTCGAAGGCTTCGTCGATGATTGTTTTATAACTTCAACATTCTATTGTTTGTGTTCGCTCCGTGCTCGTTACTATGTTTACTATAATCTTAGCATGGTTGACACAATGGGATTTTTTGGTTGATACAATCTTCGGCTATGTGTCAACGCACAGCCGAATGGGTTTCAGCCCTGGAAACTTGAAAGTTTGTACAAGGGTCATGATATCAGTGAGCTGTGAGAAAGATAGTTAGAAATTCAACACCTAAGGGTCTGAAATATGGTGACGGTTTTAAGGATATTTTTTTTTAATTTCTGGGAAGTATGTAAATAGGCATATAAGTTCTTAATTAGAATTAAAACGATCTGTGCAGGAATGGATTAAGTACAATCGTAATCAATTAATACAGGTATACTTTAGTGTAGGGGGCAAAACGAGTAGCCAGGTCACTTGTAAGTGATCACCAACGCCCACTCTTCTTTTCTTGAAGAACTCTAAGTCGTACCGGTCCGGGAAGAATGAAGGGGTTAGCTGATTCCACAAAGTAGTGGCGCGTGGGAAAAAAAATTAAAAATCACGGTAGAGGGCTTCGGTACATCGAGATGGTGCCGGTGAAATTTTGAATTTTGACGCGAAGTCCTGGAGTGAAGTTCAGCTGCAGGTGTTAGTCCGAACAATTCCTCGGAACACTCCCCGCGATAAATGCGGTAGAATATGCATAGTGAACTTCTTCTCTACGCAATGCAAGAGTATCCAGTCTTAAATTTATCCCGAAAACGCTTAATTAACGAATGAGACTCAATTTGTCAAGTCATGCTCAATCACCTTGAACATATTGTCGATACTTCTTAATATTATTGTACCTAGCCATAATTAATGTTTACTTATAATTAATGTTTGCAAATCTGAAATTTTATTCTACGTATGTCTTGGTTTAGCTTTCATTTCAGAGAATTGTAAAATTTAAAGAAATTGTATAAATAAAGTAGGCAGAAGAAACCGCGGGGCACAGCTAAAATACTATTTGCTTCAGTATTGTGAGTTTATGTTACTAATTGCAGTAATAAGTTTATGTTACTAATTGCAGTAATAAGTTTATGTTACTAATTGCAGTAATAAGTTTATGTTACTAATTGCAGTAATAGGTTTAACGTCACAGTATTCATGAGGACTCAAAAGAAATCGTGACTGCTACTAATTTTTTTTTGTACTTTCAAAAGACGTCTTGATGCGCGTACCCATCATGTATCCTATGGGACTATAGAGCAGGAGAAGGCGCTTCTGCGCACGGTGCAAGGGGCGAGGATGGGAACCTCACTCCATTGTGCTGTCACAAAGTTTGAGGGTCTATTCTGTGTTGCCGGACAACCCCGTCTGTGGAGGTATCGTCGGTCCCTTAGGGGACTGACTAACCGTTGACGTGCCCTGACGATTTGTTGTTCAGAGGCACCTCATCACAGGCGGCACTGGTGGCACTCGCGGTGGTTTCTGTGTATATTCGACAATGTAATGTACCGCGAGCCTCACACATCACGGGACCTCGCCCAAGGTCAGCGGAGGCCTGTTCCTCCGCATCAACAAAAAAAAACATTACAATAAAACTACTTTTACGGATTTTATCGTGGTTTATTAAATTATTTATGTAGCCCGACGTTTCAGAAGCATTACAGCAACCATGGTCACGGGTGGACTGAGATAACAGATGTCCTGTTGTTATAAGTTTTAGTTGTTCCGATTAACGCAAACAGTACTTATTGTATTATTACACTTACCGCAAACGGTTCTCGTTGTCCAAGTGCTTCACGAAGCTCTCGGACGCAGTGTGATGGTCGACTATTGTCGCGTTGTGCTGCTGGAAACTGTGCAGCACCGCTACATTGGCCTCCACTAGGGCCTTGTCCTTCCACAGATTCACCGGGGTTCTGGTGTCTAGGCCCATCTTTTGGGCTATCGTCTGAAAATGGTTTAACGATATAGGTATGTTGGGTTGAATAACTCACTCCAATGTTTCTTTTTTTTTTTCGTTGGAACCTACTACTGATTGGCGGCGCCTGTCCAGCCTTAACAGTACGAATGACTACGACTCCAATGTAACGTTTCACGTCTTCGGACTCGGAGACTGTATAGGCTAGCCCATATGTTTAACCTTTTAACACTGTCTTTGTACTTTTAATTTAAGAGCCAGTGGCAGCTTTCAACTTTAAAAGTATTTTATATCGGCTGCCGTTTATAAATTTTATAATACTTGATTCTATTTATTTAAAAACATAAAGGACAGATGATTATCACAATCAAGATGAATTGAAGACTATTTTGTTACATTTAATTTAAAAAAATGGGCAAATGAAAAAATTATTTGGGAGTCCTTATAAAAAGAATATAATACCTAATTGATTACAGAAAGTGTCATTGAGCAAAATTATAGTTATATAAATGTAACTTATATTACATTTATATAGCCAGTCACTAGATCCGAGACTATTTATAAGAAATAAAACAGATACTATATCTATGCTAGATAATAACTTTTTATAAAGCAGCCCGTAATTATCTGATGTAAATGGATATCTGTAGATATTAGGCCTCTATTATCGTGATTATTTCATGTACGTACAGGCTAAAATAAAAAAAATGTGTGCAAAGTTGTACTTCTTTGGTATTACAAGAGAAAAACATTGACACCAGCTAACTTCAGGGTGTTTTTCGTGAGGGTGTGCACGTGCATCGTAATAATCTACTCTCATCATATTTTCCTTACGCGCCAAAAGAAGTATAATTTTAACAACGGCAATAATTAGTCAAGATCAGGTACGAGGGCCGTCAAACTCATTCCAGTGAAGGACGCCTTTCTTAATTACATGAATGACTTACTCCCAACATGTTCAGTCGCGTCGCGTCGCAGAAGTTACGGCAGCCGATCTCGGTGCTCATGTACCAGCCGTTGAAGGCGTTGGCAGTGAACTCTATCCCGCCACAGTCGAAGCGCATGCTGGACACCGCAGGCACCGCGTACCAGCGGAGCTGCAACTCTTGGAACCATTCGAAGCTGTTGGAAGAGTACCTCATTTAGAGAGACTAATTGCTTTTTATAGTATAAGGGGACGAAGGAGCAGTGGAAGCCTCGTGTAAGCCCATAAACATCTGGTTCATTGTTATGTAATTTTGTATCACTCCTTCGGAGGAAAGAGCTGAGCCTCCAAAGGACCAACGAAAACATCATCAACAATTACGATGATACGACAATAAGAGTAGATCTATCTATGTATGCACTTCCCCGATAACACCTGTTCGGCAAAATACTATAAGATTGTGACGATTTCAGAATGTATCATAAACATTTTTACAAAAATATTTTTACTTGACGGCGCGTTTGAAACTGGGATCAAAGGGTGACGCCGGCGAAGGTACCACTGTGCTCCGACACCGGCGCGGCGGTGCCACTAATCTGACACCAGCGGCGGTGCCATTGTGGACACCGGCACGGCTTTACCACTGTGATCTGACACCAGCGGCGGTGTCATTGCGGACACCGGCACGGTAAAGCTACATCCGGTATATTATTTCTCTCGCCCGAATACTCACGCCTACGTACCATATGTACTATAAATAGAACATAGACCAGGATAAGAAAGAAGACCGCCGTGACGTCCCTTTGTACTTATTACAAATTTATGGTATACACAATAATATGAGCTATTTTTATAAATCTGTGATCATAAATCTGTTTTAATTATTTATAAGATGGAGGCTATAAATACAATGGCGGGTATGTGTCATCTGTGTGTCAGATCTGTGACAAATATTTGGGATGACAGCGCATTGAACTAAATATAATAAAGGCGTCATTGAGTGTCGCTTTATATCTATAGATCCGGATATTTTTATGAAAATATTAACTGTATTTTGCTGAACTGCTTACAAAAAGTACAGTACTAGCGATCTTAGCTACATGTACAAGTTATACACTTAGCTACATATACAAGTTATACACTTAGCTACATATACAAGTTATACACTTAAACCTTCCACAATATACTCATTTGTGAAAACCACGTGAACACCCGTTCAGTAGATTCTGAAAATTAATCATTTACATGTGGACGGATGCAAGTGGATCGTGACCGTGACCTATGGCGCCATAAGGGAGGCCTGAGACGTCGTCCGGCTGATGATGATGACGATAGTGTATCACATACATACTTTAAGACATATTTTTAGGACCTAAACTTTCAGAGCTTCTGGGCACTATTTGTTAACTTGTAGTGTTACGGTGGCAAACGAGCAGCCGCTCGGCAATCTGTGATGACTACACCGACACCCACAGATGTTTGCTTAATTATTTTCATCAGTATCTCCCTCGTCCCTCCCCCATGCAATGGGCCACTGGAAAACGTGCGAAACTATCATTTTGTGTTATAGAAATTTGATGGCATAGCTTTTAAGGCAAGGCAATGCATCCGGTTAATATAACATTAAGTACATTTGAAGGTTTCTAGGCGATACTATAATTCCTAAACGCGTCTAAGATGTAATAAAGTATCAAATAATTTATCAAACACCTAACATTTTACCAACATTGTCATTTTGTATGGCGCTTACTTGTCCGTAAGAGTTAGTGCCGTTGCTGTAGAATTGGACCTTCCAGGGCCGTCGACCTCTCGCTCATATGACACCACCGTACGGTGACAGCTACGCTGTCGCGATTCATGCAGATTGTGAGTAGCCGGTTTACCATTTGAGGGGAGGAGGAAAGGAGGGTAACGTATATGCGTGACATTAACGTGGATGTATATAGGAAAGTTGTCTGAAGGTAGAAGTAGTTTGTTATTGGTATATAGTGGCACAATACTTACCTGACAGGTTATTTAATAATGACAAATATACTTGTTGTAAGATAATTTGTATAACAATGATACGCAAATGAATAATACAAAAATGAAATAATAAAAGATGTGTGTTATAACACCACTTAAGAACTAACATGATTAGAAAGTGAATAGCGGGCTCTTTGCGCAGTAAGGCGATACGCTCTCAGTTACTGTTTCACAAGGCTTTACTCATTTTTAACCGACTTCGGAAAAGAAGGAGGTCAGTTAAGTCCACTGTCTGCAAACAAAATGACACATAATTTTTCTAAATTACAATGATAGATAAAATGTTCAATTTAGTTTATTTTGAAATTAAGTAATAAATTTCAGTTAAATTAAAAAAATTAAATTAAAAAATTAAGTCGCCTTTATAGGCTTTCTTCCCTTATCGTTAAATCTGGAGTAAACTCTACAGTAAATTTGTGAGAGGCACCATCCTTGGATGGATCTCAATGACCATGATAAATTTAATTAGTTCCGGTCATTAGTCCAAAGTGGCTATTGGATTTTGTGTTCGTCTGCGGCGACGCATCCTAATAGACAAGGTAGACCTTGACAGCTTCCATAATTGCATGTTCGCCCACCGTCCTTGGTGTACTGTTGTGTACACACAATATATCCGAATGTGTGTGCCGGGCGTATGCAAATGTCAGCCCTCTGTACTTTTATAATTCTCGTATAACGTCGCGAATTAATTACATAGAATTTGTTTAATAAAAGTCGCACATGACATCAACGTTCTTCAGTGTTCCGTTTTGTGCGGTTTGTGAGTAGCTACTAGACGGGAGATAAAAAGGAGAGCAGAGCATCTACATAGTAATTATACAGATACTCATGGGCATTGGTAATCGTAAGAAGGCGCCGGTTTCTCGTTCGTTCCCCTATACTATCGATGATTGATGAAACAGGTAGTGAAATTTGAACATTTATGTGTACCACGTAAGGATCTTCGGTGTATTAACTTTCAACTGATCAGGCATTAGTAAGAGCTTAGGTAAAGATTAACGCTATGTAGGCCGCGCAGCAAGGAAAAATCTTTTTGGGTGTAAAATGCGGTTTTACCTGGAACGCACGTTCCAGATTCATGTTCCATAGACAAATCACTTTTCATTAACCTCATAAAGCTAATCAAATGTTTTATTACAGGCAGAAATTTTAAGTTTGCATAATATTTAAATCTACACTTTTATAGCTTCCGCTTCTGTGTTTTCAAAATGTGATAATTTTATAGAAATGAATGTGTACAGTAAGGAAAAGGTTTCGATAAAAATGCAGTAAATATTTATTACAAATATATAATATCTTAGACATATAGTAGAAAGTTTTATTAAAATATTTTTATTGCATTTGTTTTCTCTGCTTTAAATTACTTCATCAAAAGTGGCATTAAAGAAATCGAATTTCATAAGAACTTCATCGCGATACCTCTTAAAAGTTAATTTTTTCATAGTATATATTTTAAAATCAATCGACATCAATATTAAATGTGATGGTAAGTAAAATATAGCTAATAAATTAGCATCACACGTGTAGACAGTACACTAACAAAATGTGCCCGTGGCCACAGCACCGAACTCAGTGTGCTCGCGTGGACAGCACGCTAACTGAAATAGCACGTGTGGATAGCACGCTAACTCAATGTGCCCGTGTGGACAGCACCCTAACTCATTGTGCTCTTGTGGACAGCATGCTAACTCCAATGTGCTCGTGGTGACAGCACCCTAACTCAATGTGCTCGTGTGGACAGCACGCTAACTCAATGTGCCCGTGTGGACAGCACACTAACTCAATGTGCCCGTGTGGACAGCACACTAACTCATTGTGCTCGTGTGGACAGCACGCTAACTCAATGTGCCCGTGTGGACAGCACACTAACTCATTGTGCTCGTGTGGACAGCACGCTAACTCAGTAAGACTCAACATACCGCGATTGTGCTGAGAAGCCACGGGATTCTGTTACATCGCTCGGAACATGACGACATAGCCTTCACCTTACACCAGTATCATTTGAGTGAGAGGTACCTCCCAGACACTACACATTTTCTTAAATAAGACTCGTAAACAAATACGAGGTCGCAATAAACGTGCAACTACAAAGGCAATTGGCGTAGGATGTGATCGTTTCCCCACCACGGTTCAAGCCTTGTCGTGGCTGTGGTGCCTAGTAGCCTGGAGTGATCCGAGACACCTTGGGCGAAGCCAATTGAACCGAAGAGGTGACAGCTCTTACTACCCCTCCTATAAGAAGAGGGGACTAAAGAGCAGGAGGAGGTGCCGCTCTTTGTACCCCTCTTATAAGAAGAGGGGGCAAAAGAGAAGAAGTGGCGGCACTTTTACGCAAGGGGCTAGGGGGGAAGGGTGGGAACGTCACTCAAGTGCACTGTCCCAAAGTCGGTGAGGTTGTCATGTGGTGCGGGATAACCCCTTCTCGAGTCCCTTCGGGAGCTGACTTGCCACCGAGGTGCCCCGATGATTTGCTATTCCGAGGCACGTCACCAAAGGCGGTACCGGCGGCACTCGCGGTGGTTTTTGTGGGTATTCGTCACTATATAATGTGCCGCGAGCCCCACACACCATTGGACCCCACCCAGGGTCAGTGAAGGCGCGTTAATGCGTTTCCTCACGTCAACAAAAAAAAAAAAAAAAAAAAGAATGGGATCGTTTGATACAGACATATTTGGACATTTGTTTTATCAATATTTTTATGTTGCGTCGAGCTTGAGCCTTTTTTCTAAATTTTACAATTCTCGCTCAACAAAGCGAGGAAGCAACAGCAGTGGTATGAAAAATACGATATTTAATTTTTGGTAAGCAACGCCTATAAATATCTTTTGTTTACAACTTAAATCATCATCATGACAACAATTGTTACTCTTATAATTAAAATGCCAGTGTAAAAAAATTGTGTTTTTTACTGCTAAGACGCGTAGCCTGAGTTTAATTTTTAAGAATTATCCTTGGGTGTAAAGTGTGTCAAAGACATTATGCGGATAAACGTTACTCTCAGCGTTACTGTATCACTGGATTTTACTCCTCATATTTTTTCGTCCTTTTAGAAATAAAGTCAAAAATTGATAGAACTTGAAGCTAAAATTCAGCAACAACTTAATTTAACACTCTTTTTTTAATTTCACATCGTCAATTAGCAATTTCAGTTCAGCTAAGTTCTTCTTAACCTAGCAAAGTTTTTCTCAATCACCTATGTAAGGAAATATAATATATTTCATTATCAGTAATCGTGTATATAAACGTCATATTAAGCCTGTTAACATTATCACTTTATTTAGCGTCGGTTTATGGGCCATAAACTCAGATTGGAGATCACTGGACCACAATTTACGATAAGCAATTTACGCGACCGGCGACATACTCAAGACTATTCACTATACCTTTACAAAGCACATGCATTCACCATTTTTATGCCGACATAAATCCGTGATGAGTTACGCGCGCGTTCAAAGCCCATAGGCTGTGGATACATTAGGGACATGTGACCGTTGGCAGTTAGACCTGTACAATATAGTTGCAGTTGGAACAATTGACTGACAGAACGACCCACTCACACACAGCTTACGAATAAGAATTCGGGTTCGTATCCGTAAGATGTGAGCTTAGATAAACTTAGAAATAATATAAACGAGATGAATAGTAATAAATTAATTATTATCGTTCCGAGAAAAAAACAATATTGTTGTGACGATCGGCTGGCGCAGTTGGTAACGTGGCGGTTCCTCCGCGTGTTACCCCAGAGGTCGCGGCTTCGAATCCCGCCCAGGACATGGACTCCTGCCTTTATATATGTATTATATGGATTTATATCGTAAAAATCCTAAATATATATGTAAATTTGTTAAATTTTACTAAATTATTAAAAAATACATTATATATATATATATATATATATATATATATGTATATATGTATATAGATTAAATAATATATAGATAAACATCAATGACCTGAGCGGGATTTTAAACCGTGACCTCTGGCGACCGCATGCATTTTAAAGCAAAAATTCCTGTAAACTAAAGCTACCATTACATTTGCGTGTAAATCTCTGATGAAGAGATTCTAATTAAAATAGTTAAGACTGATTATAGCACCAAAAATGTGGTGAAGCTAGTCGTTAAAATAAACGACTCGTTAAAGACTTGCCAGATCAATGAGATGAATATAAATTGAAGAAGATAAAACCCGACTTCGTAATAGTACAAGTAATAAGGGGGAAAGTACTACATTTTCCTTCCTTGCACCATCCCCTCAATAGGCCACCGGGTACTCACAAACCACTCGAAACGTGATAGCATATCTGTCTCTTTACGGTTATTATGTGAGCAAGAGGTACCCCCTCGGTCGTGCCGGCCCAATTTGCGTGCAACACAATACGACACTACCGCGAGCAAAATAAAAAAATACCTATAGATGTATTCCTAGGGACACCAATATGGTTTTGAATGACAGCGAGTAGATGCTTTCATATGTTTGACGTGTAGTCACTCAGGAATAATGTCAATCAGAGCGTTTGTATAAAAGCGAGCAGTTTGCTTTTGACCTTTGGAGAGGATTATAAAGAGGGCATGCATTGTGCAATATATATTTATATTTCTCAGTTTTTATTTATCTACTAGCTGGTGCCAGCGACTTCATTCGCATGCTTATTGCACCCTATATGTTACCCAAAGTTGTTAACTATGCAACAAAAAAGTTTCATTCAAATCTGTCCATTAGTTCTGGAGACTAGCGGGCACAACAGGCAAACAGACGGACATTTATTTCTTCAAATTGTTTCTTTACCACTCTTTCCATATCGCCCTGTTTTCTTTTTTGAAAATATTTTAATTTAATGTACGGACACACTTTTTTACTATTTTATTACATGTATGGATCTAAAGAGTAGCTTCAGCCTTCTGACTACACCGACTGACAATGTTGGAGAATTTGCGTCAGCATGCCTGCGAGAACTACTACACCGGCCCGCTCCAATTCGACTGGTGTTATAGTAATGTCAGCATAGCAACCTACTTACATATAACTAAATAAAAAAATATAAAATAAAAATTCTGGGACAAACTCACGTTGGATGAGTCATTTTGATTTCCATCACCATCTCCCTGGGAATTTCAAAATAGTCTGGATCCTTCCCGTTAGCGGACAGGACTAAGGGCAGGATGTCCCATGCAGTCCGAGCCGGCTTCCAGCCCAGCTTGAGGCACAGCTGCAACAAAAATTTTACATTTCTGCGTCAGCTTTTTGTTTACAACAACAACAGAACTTGTAATGTAATTATAATATCCGTAATAATAATAATAATATCTGTGTACTTATAACGCCACGTTACCGTGGCCCTGTGGTAAGTACCGTAAGGAAATGTGTGTTACAGGAAATATATTTAATATAATATTTTTATAAATTTAAGTAATTTTATATATTTAAGATTTTTATCATAAATGTACATATAATACATATATAAACATCCATGACCTAGATGGGATTCTAACCCGCGACCTCTAGCGCAACATACAGTTTAATCGCCACGTTACCAACTGAGCCAGTCGGTAATCAATCGAAATTATGCATTAGACAGATTAGTGGAAAGTCAGTTTACAAATTATTTCACAATAACAAACAGCTCCTAGCTAACATCATCAGACAAGTTCAGAATAATCTGCTACTAGACTAGTAACAACAATTGTTGTATTTTTTATAGTATAGAGGGGCAAACGTGAAGTTAAGCCTTTTGACGACTACCGACGTCCGTAGATATTCAAATTATCCTCCACCCCTCCAATGTGCTATGGGCTACTTACAAACCGGTACGGGGAAGCAGACTGAACCGAGTGCATGCGCATTCACATTAACATTTGCCTTTATACAAAAACAGAGATAGCGAAGACGCTTGATATCACCTTTGAGAACGGGCTCAAAGAATGTAATAGTCAGTCAGTAACCAGACTGTATCTCATGAACGGTGGTACCTAGAGAGCTGAAATTTTCACAGATGATATATTTTCGTTACTGCTTTAACCATTTCTACCAATTCTTAGTATTTGTTATACTAAAAATTAGTAAATTATAATTATATCACTGAAAACAACAAACCTAAGTGTTGTTTAATTCATACAGAATGTATTCAGACACTATTCGACGACTGCCTAGGTCATGGATCTTTACGTAATAGTAGTGTAACACATAATTACATGTATTTCTATAACAAAAATCTTAAATGTATAAGATTTCTTGAACATATAAATATAATAAATGTATTGTCCGTTGTCTAGTGCCTTGTAGCACAAGTACTTACGGTACTTACCACAGGCTAACGTGATAAGTCCACAGATATTACAGTATTATTATGCAGGCACTCCCAAATACATTTTTGTCAATTTGTAGAATTTGTTATGCCACTAGCTTCCTTTGGTACAGAATCTTTCTTAGTGCATTGTGCTGATATCCCCTTATACATAGCATTATTTATTACTGTAGTATTCTTGTAGCTTTTTTTTTTTCAATTTGACCATAACAAAACCACCCAAAGGGATTCTAATGCAGCCCATTAGGTCACTTTAACTCTTCACTTTTCCGGCACTACTGTCACTTTGCAGCAGTACGTTTAACAAGTGATGAATTAAAAAAATACTTTGTTAACCGACTACATTTCGATTGCGTATTTAATATTTATGCATGCATGTGTGTGTGTATGTAGATTCTTAGTTCCATGTCTTGACAATGCGAGTGTCGCTGTGTTGTCGGGATCTTTCTTTTTCATTTCTTCTTCCTATTCATGAAGATTCCTCTTTTTAACCTTGGTCTTAACATCTTAGGGCAAACTGACAACACGAGGTACATGATAGCACAGGATCGAAAAACGGAATAAAACATTTCAACGATTTAATATTTCAACGGGTCTATAGCAAAAGTTAATCCCACAATTTGATTTAAAGCTTAATATACGATAAAGCATAAAAACATTCTCATAAAAATCTATTGGATTAAGAGTCCACTGGTCGCATAACAATATCACATAAAATGTATGCATATCCATATGTATATAAGCATCTGTGTAATGGAATTGTTTCTACATAAAATAAACACATATAATATCCGTAGGAAGAGCACCATGCATGGCTCTACATGCATGGTGCATGACACTAACATCCTCCTATGCAACGGAATGTGCCGGCGCGACCGGAGAGCTACCTTGTCACTTCATAGTGTATTGTCACTCTCGAAGGAAATGTATATCAACGCATATGGAAGCCTGCTCGGTTAGATTAGATTAACATGGGATCGGCCCTATAATCATTCATTAAAAGAAGTCGTTGATCAGAAGAATGTGTCCTTCTTTTCTAAAGCAAGGACAAGCCTACAGCCAAAACCTACAAACAAAATATATTCATAACCAGCCAGTATTCACTTCTTAATATAGAAGGGCTGTCAGAAAACCTCAACCATCAAATAGCTCAAGTTCTACAGTATCAAATATGAAACATGCACTAAAACGAGCGTGACACGTCACGTAAGTTCTCATGTCTTACAAAATTATAGCTTTATTAACCCGAAATAATTTCCCCTGAGTGTTGCGAAGAGGAATTTATTTAATTTGATTAGTACTAGACTAATCATACGCGCACATAAGGCGTCAAGGGCTTCTGCTGCGAAGATCCCTTGGAACACAGGATTCTTAACAAGGTAATGACCTATAGCCCCATTATAGTGATGGTCTATTTCTTTATGAGATTCCAGTGGATCATCTGAATTCTCACGTGCATCCGGAGTAACGCCAAGATTTACTCTACTATAACAATTGCACATTACGAATATTTAATTAAAAGTGAATTCTTAAACTACCCCATTCCCATGCCTCCATTATCTCGACTATCGGAACTGCTGTGAGGATGTGTGGTTGTTGTTGTTAAATGCTTAAACATGTTTTGTTTAGGCCATCAATTTTGTTTGAACCATCACCATTGCTATCGGCCAATAGTTTAGTCGGGTTCTTAAACTGTATGATTCGTTGGCTTAGTTTAACTATACATTTTCGAAAAAACTTTCGATTTTGAACCCTATCACACAATCGAGCGATGAAAATTTCGGACTTCTAATTATGTTACACAGAAATATATTGGGCTATATCTGACCTCTGTGAACTCGCAGTGCATGGGGTCCCCGAGCACGGTGCCGTCGGGCTGGCGGTAGCCGGCGTAGCTGATGAGCTGGCTGTTCCATATCCTGTAGTCGTGCCTGCCGTCCGTGCGCTGGGGGAACAGCGTTATTGCGGACCTGGACAGTGAGAAATTTTCAAGTGTAAAATTTTCACATTCTAAAATTGTCTGATGTGTCTGACGCACGCGGCACGTTGCATTCTTTTCACATTCTATAATTGTCTGTTGTGTCCGACGCATGCGGCACGTTGCATTCTTTTCACATTCTAAAATTGTCTGATGTGTCCGACGAACGCGGCACGTTGCATTCTTTTCACATTCTAAAATTGTCTGTGTCCGACGCACACGGCACGTTGTATTCTTTTCAACTTGACATTTGCATAACAGATGACATGACTAGCATTTAACATCCCTCGCTTTAGCCGGCCTCAGTAATCATGTATATGAATTATATTGTGTGTGTGTAAAATTTTCGCTTACATCGCCGTGCAATAAATAGAATTCAAGGTATTATGGTAGATAATAATGTAACACTTGGTATCTATGTGTTTGTGTTATCTATACATGTTATCAAACAAAGTCTCCAAAACAGTATCAGAAAGAGGTAGTGCCATGCTTCATAGGAGGAGGTAGTGCAACGGAAAGGAGCTGGCACGACCGGGGAAGTACCTCTCGCTCACTTGATACCGCCGTAACGTGACACCTACGGTGTCCCATTTCCTGCGGCTTGTGAGTAGCCGGTGGCCCATTGGGGGTGGGAAATGAAAAGGAGGGCAATGCATCGGCAAACTTATGCTGATGTTCATAGGAGTCGGTCTTTGATAGGGTCCGATTGCTCGTTTGTCCCCCTGTAATATGAGAAAAACGGTCTGACTCTATGTGATCGATTTTCTCGAAATCCACTGAACAAATTTTCATGCGTTTTTCACCAATATGTACGTACGTATATATAGAACGATACCCGAGAACGGTTTTAGTGTAAAACTTGGTGAGGTGGTCCTTCCCGTGTTAATCACGTGCGAAGCCGGGGCCGATCGCCAGTGCGGAATAATTTAGAATATAGTTACAATGTTGAAGCATTTTACTATACTTTTTGTGCATAATGTTGACAGCGTGTTCAACGGAATGAAACCAATATAAAAACTGATATCGCTGAAGCAATGTTCGTTCCGTCAAATTCTAAAGCAATGTACAATTCGATCGATTCGTATTCGCATCGAATACGAATTTTAGAGTAAATGTAGTATTTTAGGGTGTATCTAATTAGGCGAATATATGAATTAAAAATCGGAACTAAAATTATACTTCTAAGTGACGATGTGGTATCAAAGAGAAAGTACAACTCACCTGATGTTCCCCTTGTTGGTGCTGTACTTGATGTGGTTGCAAAGCGCCTCGAACATGCCGCTCGTAGTCGTCACTTGTCGACAATCGAACACCTGGTGGTGGCAGTGGCGTTATTGAAATAAGACGATCTAAACGATCCCAAATTATCTGTTTTCCGGCAGATTCTTACAGGGAGATTTTATATCGTCTAATATGCTATGACGAATGTTAGTATCCTTGTTATATTTGTCTTAAAGACAGTATAGTTTTGCTTTGTTATTATTCTATTTCTAAATATTGACAAGTGAATAAATAAATGTTTAATTAAAAACAAAACAACCATGCTTCTTATATATAAATCGAAGCGCCGACAAGTCTGTGTGAGATCGATTTTGACAAAGTTTACTGAATACGCTTCTTTATGTGGTTTTCAAAAATAGATCAACTGATTCCCGATGAATGTTTTCGTAAGTAATTTGTAAATATAATTGATTGTACCTACTATTATGGCCTATCTAACGATCCCCTCATACGATTAAATCCGTTAAGCCGTTAAACATAGTAATAATTTAGTAATCTATGATTCAGAATTTAACAGAGAACATAGAAAATACGCACATAAATAATTTTGACACTTACTTTAAATAGACAATGATAGGGCTTTAATGCTTTTTTCTTTTGTTTTATTCGGTAAATAATCTACAAAAATAATGCCCTTCGCATCCCAAAAACAGAAGCCATGACTTTGTTAATCGACAAAACGACCTTAGCCTCTTTCGGTGTAAGGGAGTCTGATCTTTTTCACTGTTTAGATTGTTGCTTTGATTCAGGAGTATGGTGGTGAACCCAGCTTTCATCCATGGTAACAAATCTAGACAAAAGTCCTCGGGATCAGTCTCAAAAAGTTCCAAACACTCGCGAAATTGTGTATCGAACTGAAAGCAACCTCGGGACCCAGCGGGATGAAACCTTATGGAACCCCAACTCTTCCGATATTATGTGTTTCACCCGGCCATAACTAATGTTTGTTATCTCAGCTATCTTACCAGTGGTCAAACGTCGGTCACCCATTACGAGATCACAAATTTTATCGATGTTTTCTTTCGTGGTAGAGGTTGTAGGCCTTCCACTCCTAGGATCATCTTTAATGCTCTCACGACCCCGCTTAAACTCAGCTACTCACTTCTGGACACTGGAGTACGATGGAGCAGACTCCCCCAAATTGCTCACCATATTTTGATGGATGTCTTTTGGTGATAGGCCTTTTTTATTGAGGTACTTAATGACTGCACGGTGTTCAGTATTCTCCATTATTGAAAATTGTGTCAGATTGCTTCAAACAAATAATCACAGAAAATTTATATTGTGCAGTATCGGAATGAAACTGCGCACAACAAATCAATATGACAAATACTAATAAATGACGGTAGATTTAAGAAGATGCCATAGCTCCATGTAGGTTAGGCCACGAACTTTTAGATCCACCCTAGTATTACAATGGTGACGATAAAAATATCAATCCTTTTCTGTCTGTTGTTTGTGAGTTCAATTGAAGATATCAATAGTGATTTCCCGCTATAAATTACGACTCGCATCACGTAGCTCCAGTCCTTCTAGTCTTAACGTCATGAAAATAACCTATACGTTTTCACGAAAATATATTTTTCTATTCATGCCAGTAGCCAGTAGTATATACAGTTCCAGGGATTAGTGCGTTTAGAGAAGCAAACAAATTCTTCAGCTTTAAATTATTAGTATAGATAAGTATATCAATGAAACTACTTTTACGGATTTCATCGCGGTTAATATAATTATTTACCTAGCCCGACGTTCTAGAGGCTTTACTGCAACCATGGTCACGGGTGCGCTGTCTGCTCATTTAGTTTTAATTATGTAATTTAAAAAACCGCGATGAAATCCGAAAAATTTAGTTTTATTATAATGAGGAACATTCGCGTAAACTTAAGACATCAATATAGATAAATATTAGTCCTGGGGGGACAGAGAGTGAGTCAACTTGGCCGATAAAAGTGCAACTGAGCAATAAGTTTGACAGTAAATCACCGCAAGAGAACGCTCGTCAGTTGTTTACGAAGGTGTTTCGCAAAGCTTATTTTTAAACAACGCGGAAATCGTTTTACACTCGAGCAGATAACATTTTGATTTTGGGCACTTTCTGACTTTCACCAAACTTGACATCTATTATCGCTTACAAGCTCTTGTGGTGAAACTACTGAACAGATTTTCACAAAAATGTTCAATGATACAGCGTATACATCAGAATAACGTATAGGTTATAGAAATAGTAACTTTTACATGTGGTTTTGTCTGTAGTCCACGCGGAGGGAGTCGTGAATGTCAGCTAGAAATATATAATTTCCCAGTACTTCCAAACCTGTATGAATTAGGAATCGTTAAAAAGGGAGTTTCCTCTTAACTCAAAGAACGACAAATCCTCTGGTGTCGCAGTTATCTATGGGCATCGGAGATCGCTTACCTTTCAGAGATGATTTCTTGTTTGCACCCTTGTACTATATTAAAATAAAGTATGTGTGCTAATGTACACGCGTTAGAATTACAACAAAACCACTTTTACGGTTTTTATCGCGGTCTTATTAATTATTTAACTTTCAGAAGTTTTACAACAAGCATGGTCACCGGCAAACTATTTACTAAAATCCGTAAGTTATTAAAATCCGTATAAGTAGTTTTATTGTAGTGAGTAACACTCGCGTAAAGTTAAGGCATAAACACGCGTTATAGGAACTTATAGTTGGAGCAAGAAAAAAACTAAAGTGTGGACTATAGCTTACTTCCGGGTTTCGGTTTTCCATTGCTGTGTGCATCATAAAAATGTAATCCCATATTATTTTCCCTAACACGCCAGTAGAAGTATAACTTCAAAAAAATCCTGTAGTATAATGGGGCAAACGAGAACTCGGAGCTACTTTATTACTACCAGTACCACCGCCCATGATGATGATATGTAGACGCGTTGCCCTGCTCTCCTTGTCACCAATGGGCCACCGGGATCTCATGAATCGTTACATCTGAGCGATATCTACGTCATGCCGCTCCTATGCGCTCTATACTACAATGTGGCACTGCCCCTAATCTCTTCATTGCTTACAGGTACCTTCTTCAGTACCTTTACGCCTGTTATCCCCGAAGAGGTAGGCAGAGGTGTGCTGGTACACCCACAACTCGTCCATTCCAGTAGCTATACTAGAACACCCACGATCGGCCAAGGTACTGAGGCCCATAATGTCATAGGTAGCAGGCCTCTGGCCACTTCGGGCACATTCCAATCCCGGACGATGTAATGCGTGCTCAGAATAATCTGAGAAACATTTAATAACAGTTGCCCGACCTGGGGATTGAACTAACGGGCGACACCCGCACCGTTACACCACAGAGGCGACTTGCTTACAGGCTGCTTAATATACTGCATTTTGTCCCCTTAGTAGCGACCTACGAACTAGTTGGCCTATAAATATTATAGATATTACTCGTAAACGATTTCGAAGGATTAACAACCCCTCCATTAAGGTACAAAATAATTCAAAATGACTTACATTTACACTTTAATAATTTAACATGGTATCTTAAATATGAATCTATACTATCTCATCGTATACCGTAGTTTTATATGATATTTTAATATACTTTCGGTCTATCCTTACTTCATTCGTTCATATAGATAACCGTTTTCGTACCATTTCCAAATTCAAATTTCATAATTATTCAAATCCGGTACTTATATTTTAATCACAGTAAATTTATCAAGGAAGCACAGAACTGGATGAATATGGTAGCGTCTAAGCAATACACAAATAACTGTGTAGCATTTAATTTAAATAGAAATGCAATCACTTAGTAAACAGCCTGTGTTTAAAATTGACTTCAAACGGTCCAATAATCTATACAGCTAACCAACCAATAAAATAAATTACTAACACAGTCAGCTGTACTAAACTCGATTGAAATGTGTTAACAAAAATAATGAAATAAGATTTGAAATTGTAAGTTAGCAATCTTCGGACAAATGAGTGAACGAGAGCGAGCGAGTGACTTTAAGTAATACAAATTAGAATAAGAACATGCTTTATTTTAATTCCACCTGACTCAAATTCCTTGTAATTTCTTATCTCTTTGACTCATTTGTAATTGAACGAATGAATCTTGATAATGAGTTAAGAGTGAATTTGGCCTAAGCGAAGCATCACTACAGTACAATCTCGGGCATCTAATTAATAATTACTATGAAAATTGGGGCCCTAGTACCATTTTATAGTGGGTACTTTGAACCAGGAAAGCTGATGAGCTCTTCTAGCGCCCGGCGAGATAAGGCCCGGTTTTGAGAGGCTTACATTTTATAAATCTCTATGACTATAACACATTACTGATTCTGTTTATTTTTATCCAACTGCGTCAGAAGAAGGGTGATGTTTTTGAGAATTTGTATGTATGTATGTAGCTATGTAGATTTCTATACCTCCTACAGTCCGAAAAGCTTCACGTTTGGCGTGTGGTTAGCTTCGTCTTGATAACGCGAATGCTAAGAGACACATTAAAATAAATAAGAGAAATCCAAATGGCAGATTTTTTTTTGATGATATTTATAAATCATTTGCCAAAAGTGTCCTTGATAAATACTGGGAGCCGACTGTTGAAGCCTTGTTTTTTTTTCGTCTTCGGGTTCTTTGTTGTTGTAATTACTGTGGACTGTCCACTTGTTTAGTTAAAAAAAATTGTTACACCATGACAAGCAATCCTTATTTTTGATATAAGAGGGCAAAGGAAAAGCACTTTTGATCACTCCCGACGTCCGTAGACATCCGAATAATTGTTATGCAGACGTGTTGTTTCCCTTTATTCCTTCTCCAAATGGCCAGCTGTGACTTAGAAACAGCAATAAGCACGAATATATATGTCATTTCGGATACACTTCAGGGCCCCATGGGTCGGCTGGATGGTGCCGTAAATGCATTTTTCCTGCTAGAACCAATACCATACCCACCGCTCGCACCGGTCGAGCGATGAAATCTTACATATAGTCACAGAGTTATAAGACATATTGACTGACAGAATGACAAACTCACACACCGCTTACGGAAACGAGCCCGGGTTCAAATCCGTAAGTTGAGAGCTTAGATTTGTAGAAATAAAATAACGCGACTGTAGAGAGCTCTAATAATAATAAATAAATCAAGAACACGGCTTTTGTCGATTTGTAGCGCAAATCAACCCCTCCCGTCATGGGGGGGGGCGTGAGGACGCCGGCCTCCTCAGATAAGCCAAACATCAAACGAGCTCAATTATCCTTATCCACGACACCGCAACTTAAACGGCATCGTGCGCGCGCCGTCCCACTAGTGTGGGGAGGGAGACCGTTTCCCCTTTTCGGTCCCAATAATAATCACCATAGGGTAACGCCCACAATAAAATTCCGGTATGTCTCTTCCCATCAGCGAGAAAGGAGGGGGGTCTGTCCCCCTATCGTCTCCCTAAACCTGAAGACACAAAAGTCTTTCGTAGTCATTCGAACTGTTATGGCTGGACAAGCGCCGCCAATCAGTAGTACGTCCCTCCGAAAAAATATTTTAAAAGTGTCATTTCGGTGAGCGCGTTGCACAATTCAGCTGTAATGCAGCATGATGTTACTACATCAAACAGTTTTTACAAACATACTATTGTACTAACTAGCATCACCCCGTGGTTTCATGGAACTCCTGTCACATTAGTCGTATGCTCGAAACCGATTTTTTATAGAACACGAAGCAAACGAGCAATCGAAACCTGTTTACGACTACAATGAACATCCTTATATTTACGATGCCCGATGCGTTGTCCTCCTTCCCCCCTCCCCAATTAGCCACCGGCTACTCACAAGCCGCACGAAACGCGACACTGAAAATGTCACTTTACGGCGGTATTATGTGAGCGAGGGATCTCCCCGGTCGTGCCGGCCCAATTCCGTTACATAGGAGCAGCATGGCACTGCCTCTACCTAAAAATCTTTTCGGTTATCATCGAAATAAGCAAATTTGAAAAGAATCATCATCCGGAGCCCTGTTTATTTCTTACGTCGCTGTCTCAGCGACTAGTTTCACCGGCACTATAGCGTAGAGTAGCTTTCTTATAATACCTATAAGAGGACCAATGAGCAGCCGGAGCCTTTTCTTGACTGCCAATGCCCATAGAAATCTTCCTTCAAGGAATTAACGGAAACTGAGAAGCTGCACGAAACGCGACGGCATAGCTGTGACTTCAAAAGGCTGCTTGTTTCCCCCAGACACTATCGCTACAGACACATGAATGATGGCTGGCTAATGATGATTATGTTTAACTATTTCGCCACTCATTCTATTTCTACGCCTTTTAACTTTTGGTCGTTAACATATTCACAACGTGTAACAAGATCATAAGCAAATATATAAAATTAAGTAAACAATAGGTCAGGTGACGGCTTTGAGGATGTGGATGTTAGCACACAATAACCATTTCAAATAATTACTCAACATTGGTTAGTTATCTTCGCCTACAAATATGACGACCGACGCCCATGAACTTCCACGTAATTACTATGCTGATGCGTTGCCCTCCTTCCCCCCCCCCCCTTATGGGCCACAGGCTACTCACAAACTGCACGAAACGCAATACAGAAGATATCACTCTACGGTGGTATTATGTGAGCGAGAGGTACCTCTCCGGTCGTGCCGACCCATTTCCGTTGCATAGGAGGATGTAGTGTCATGCACTATGCATGGCACTACCTCCTCCTATGCAGCATGGCACTTGTTCATTCTAAAATTTTAATGAACCAGCACAAATTTATAAAATCATATATATTTATTTCACGAGAAAAAAATACATCGAAGAACAAATCAATGCACGTCTCGTGATATTAGACCTTCCGCAGATTTAATTGTTATCTTAATCAATACTGATGATACAAAGCTGAAGAGTTTGTTGAATACGAACGCACTAATCTCTGGAACTGCTGACCCGAATTGAAAAATGATTTTTGTGTTAAATAGTCCACTTATGGAAGACTAAGACTATATGACCCTAGGACTAATAGGACCGCGGGTACTAATAGGACCGCGGGTACTAGGAGGACCGCGGGTACTAATAGGACCGCGGGTACTAATAGGACCGCGGGGTGGTACTAGTTCTAAATAAACGAATAGTGATTCTGACATCCATATTCAGAAGATCCTATTGCAATTCTGTAATCCTAAAATGAATATTCGTGTATTGTAAGCATTATCGTAACACAGAAAAGGGTGGTCACATACACGTCAACATTAAATTTGTAATTTTTTATCCCGATAAATTTCATAAAGATTTTAATACATGTGATATCCCATTGAGTGAGTTAGAATCCATCAAACGAAACATCGGTAAAACCTTGTATCTTTTGTGACAACGAGTTTTCTCATTAGAGGGAAAATTCATTTAGTTCCTGTTTCCGGTTCAGGCCGCTTTACACGGACCCCTTTTTTGTTTATACTTATCAATTTATGAGTCAGTTTAATCTAGTCTATTGTACCAGTTTAAATATTTTTTCCTGTTTTGAAATAACATCTTCATTTTCTTCTACATATTTGAAATTCTTGTGATTTCATACTGGACGCAACGAAAATTTGTAACCAAAAAGAAGTTAATATTGAATTCATATCAATGAGGTTACTTTCGGAGCTTTACTACTGTAATTTGTAAATTGAACATACGCAGATTTTTTTTTTCACTATTATTGTTAGTAACTACCGCCCCCAAAAACATCAAGATTATGCGTTTCGCAGACGCCTATTATGCTTTTAAGGCGTATACCTATATGCTCTTTCTCGAAGACCTCTAAGTCGGATTCCGATATCGGAGCGAGGTCGTACCTCTCTGTCACACAATATCGGCGTAAAATGACAAGTCATCCGGTTCAAGAGTTTCGGTGGGCCATTTGACTTTTCCCTGATGGGTTAAAGGGGGGTTGCGGATTTATAGGCCATTCATACCCATTGGCTTTGACTGTTCATTAGCCCTCCTATATCATAAAAATATCACCTTTTTATACACAATGAGGTGCGTACCTGCAGCTTGGACCACTGTATTCTGCCGATGCACCGGCTGGCGTTCCTCCAGGCGAGCTTGGCGCCGAACACGAGCTCCGTGGTGGTGAGCTGGTACGTGCCCGTCCGCGCCACCTCCTCCTGCACCGTCTTCCATCGAGCCTCGTGAGCTGCAGTATTTGCGCTAAAGAAATATAAAGATAGCAGTATAGTATAGTATAAAGATAGCAGCAAAAGTGGAATATAGTCTACATTCTTTTTTGCAAATTTATTTTATTTTGTCATTAATTATACGCCATGCTTTAAGAGTTACCGTTATACGCGATTTCACTACTGTTTCCGTACTTAGCTTTATTCACACAATATTTTCCTACTTACTAGCCTTGAACTTCATGAGGAGTCTTGTTAAGTATACGTCGTGAATGTAAACGATAGAACCTAAATATTGCATAAGCGCATAGTAAACTTCACTGAATTTACTGTCATTGCTTTTGGAAAATATGTTCACCACATGAAGCACACCTTCGGAATCGGTATCAACCACTGAATTTGCTCTGTGATTTTGTACAGCGTCCTACAAAACATCCTGTATAATATTTAATAAGTCTAAGCTATATTCGTCTTCTACGTGAAATGACAAACAAATAGGTAATGTTTATAGGAGTGGAGTAAAAATAAATCCAATAACTAAGTTATATGAACTAATGACCCGTTGTGGGGGGGCGTGAAATGGAGGGCAACGCATCGGCATTATTATGCTGATGGTCACGGGCATCGGTAGTCGTTGAAAGGCTCCGAATTCTCGTTTTCCCCCTCTACTATAAAAAAAATAAATAAGGTTGTTGAAACAAATGGACATTATTCTCAGAAACTTTCAACTTAGTTTCAGAAAAGAAGACGATATAGTTTGCTACGAAACTTCTAAACTACGTTTCGCAATCTTTAGGTCCTCTAAATATTCATCGGACCAATGACGTCAGTGTTACTCGCCAGGCAGGGCTTAGGTTTATTTTGTTTAGACAATAGCAATAACTACTGCACTACTGCAAAACTTTGTAAGCTTGTCATGGTAAAAATACACACAGATTAAGTGCCTACTCCTTCTTAAGTGGGAATGTGAAACTCACATGATATCGTAATAAAAGTGGTTATGCTGTCGCGCTTCATACAGTTAGCGAGTAGACGGTGACCCATTGGGAGAATGGGGTCGCGAAGGGTAACGCGCCTGCATATGGAGGAGGTAACGGTTGATAGTATAGTCACCAAATGCTGATTGCTTGTTTTTCCCAATAAGCTATAAAGAAAACTTTGTAACTACATATGTATGTTTGTGAAAATTACTTAGGGCAAAAGAGAAATAAGATCCTCCTGACGACTACTAATGCCCACAGATATCCGCATTATTGTCATGCAATAAGCCACGTCACTCACAAACCGCACAAAACGCGACATCATAGTTTTCACCATATGACGGCATCATGTTTTATTCAGCACGGATAGTTTGCCTGTCCTTGGGATAGATGTTGCGCGAGGGAAACCTTGTGGTACGGCAAGGGCGATGTGAAACTTACCGTCGGATAGAAGCAAAGTATTGTCCGAGGAAGTCGTTGGCGTCATTTAGGACTTCCTCCGGACTCCTCGGGATGTCCCCGCGGCCGGGGATGGCCATCAGGCTGCCCAGACAGGCCTTCTCGTTGCATAGTGTAGGCTGTAAACAGACCAAAAATACTTCACATGACCAAATATACAAATAGCATAAAGCCGAAGAGTTTGTTTGTATGAACGCGCTAATCTCAGGGACTACTGGTCTGAATTGATAATTTCTTTTTGTGTTGAATAGCTCAAGCACTGGGTAAGGTTACAGGCTAACAAATATACTTTACAACTTAACAAATATATCATGAGGCTACTACTAATAAGACCAGAGTTACGAGGGTAAATCAATGGAATGATGCTAGTGTAATGCAAAATATATTAAAAACGTTCAGGACGTGGGCTTAGGGCGGGGGGAGGTAAATTCGCGCTAATCAATGATCAAAGGATCCGTGCTCCCACTTCGCGGCGGTGTCGTGAGCGAGATGTAATCCCCAGTCGCGCAGATCCAATTCAAATTAAAAGCGGACCGACCATTTGGATGAATGGTACCTGTGACGAAGGTGCTTGAGGTACACGTAGACGATGCTAGATCCATTTGCATGCGGTTTCGAAGGATGAGAAGGCCGCCAGGTCTTTTGGGAAGGTCCCACGTGTCCCTATGTGTGGAACCTGAGTACGTTATTTCGCAGATACTGATAGGGCCCGTATGCTTTCGAGGTCGCCTGCACAGGATGGAGTTACGTGACCTGCTATCATGCCCTTGCAGTCATGAAGCTAAAACTAGAAACCATGTACTGTGGGAATGTGAGTTGTACAAAAAACAGGCGAAATATCATGTTGGACGACATCCAACAGAAGACAGTGGGCCCAGTCTATCGCCAGGATTTGGTCGCAACGGAACAAAGCTTTAGGCAATTGAAGACATTTGCGCATACATGGCACGCGATGAGTAAGGATAAGTAACGACGTAGCTACATTGAGATAATCAGGACAGACGGGGCCGATGACAACTTATGTCTTTGTGGTGTCAGGCCCCAGAAAGGGGAGAGTAAAATAACGAGAGGGCATTTACATTATGTGTAGGGAGTCAAAAGTTGCGCGTTGGGGAACAAAGCCGGTGAGCAAACCCCCCTGCGTCTCCCATGATTCGCTCCGCATACCGAAAGGTGGGTAGGAGCATGGGTGGAGGTGAGTAAGTGGCCCAATTCCGCTACAATGGAGCATGGCACTACCTCTTACAATGGGTAGAGACGTTGATTAAATAATGACATGCACTCGGGAAAACCAAACGGATTCGAATCCGGATATTTCAGCATACATTTCGCGTTCTGTCTCTGCGTCGCCGTGCTTAACATTTTGTAAATAGAAATGAAAATGTTTTCATACAAAATATAATTTTAAAAACTTCTTTTTCAACGTCAGCATTTAAATCTTAGCCCTATACTAAGTACCTTAAGGACTTGTGGTACAGTTACACACACAGGTACAACGGAAGTAGGTACAATGTATAAGGAAATAGGTAAGTATTTCAGAAAAAATATTATACACTTAAGATTTTTATTGTTAAAATACATATAATACAATTGATAAACATTTTTTTTAGAATAGGGGGCAAACTAGCAGTCGGTGTCTTTTTTCGGACTACCGACGCCCATGAACATCCACATAATTACTATGCCGATGTACTGCAGTCCCCCCCCCCCCAATGGCCCACCGGCTACTCAAATTCCGCACAAAACGCGACACTAAACATGTCACTTTTTATGAAAGCGAAAGGTACCTCCTCGGACGTGTCGGCCCAATTCCGTTGCATAGGAGGATGGCACTACCTGTTACTAAATTTAAATATGGATGTTATACGATACATATGATAGGATAAGAAACCTGTGATTGGACCTGGGCGGAATTCGAACCCACGACCTATGGGAGGATGTTCTCGGCACACTTGCGTTACCACTGTCGGCTAGGTCGCTGTCACAAAAGAACAATGTTAATGTTGGTTATGATATGCCTATTATTGTGAAACATAATACGCACTACAAAGAACATAATCTACATTATACTAAAACAATGCAGAATTGAACAATGCAGCCGCTGCTTAATTTTTTTATAAAACTCGTGTTGAGCGCAGAACTTACGATGTAAATTCTTATACAGTTGCAAAGCACCTTACTGAAAATGTAATTTGTTATAGGCGACGGGACTTAATAAACCTACTACATACAGACGAAACGAGATTTGAGGAAGTAGATAAGATGTAGTGAGAGATTTGAAAGTTATTTGATTATGTGTTTCAATTGTCTTCTTGTTTCGGTTTTGTTCTATGTGTGTAATGGGAAAATTGGATTGATATTCAATCATTGTGAATAGATTGTGTGTGTAATGCAATTGTACCTATTCATAATTTTTTTCATTATTAGCCCTTATCGGTCCACTGCTGGGCATAGGCCTATCCTATTTCGCATTTGACTAATAAAGAGTTTAACCTTTTAAAGTTTACTTGAAAAATTTATAGCATTCTTTATAGAGGTTTTCAAAAATAGCGAATTTCTTGCAATTGGTATACAAACAATTGAAAATACAGTTTGATGCGGTTCCCACGAATGTATTTACGAAATGCTGAGATAATCCTCAGGATCATATTCGGAACTGCATGAAAATATGAACTTCAATTCAGCAATTAATATTTTCCTAATCAGATGCAGTCATCGGATAAAGAAAATAATGCATATTTACGAAACAGCGGTAACCTTAGTTCAGGTAAGCCTGCATGCAACGCTAGAGTTCGAAGGTTCTGATTCTGTCCGGATCATGGATTTTTATGATGTATTATATTAAGTCCCTAATAAAAAGCTTTTATACACATAATAAAATAAAGTCCCCAAAAGCTGTCTGTCTATATGTGTCAAAAGCTGTCCGTCTATATGTATCAAAAGCTGTCCGTCTATATGTGTCAAAATCTATCCGTCTATAACTGTCAAAAGCTGTCTGTCTATATGTGTCAAAATCTATCCGTCTATAACTGTCAAAAGCTGTCCGTCTATATGTGTCAAATTCTACTGTATGGATTTTTAAAGACTAGACTTTATTTAAAGGCTATATATACATCATAACGATTAAGTCAGCCTCACATCTACTGAAATAATTATAAACTTAACTCTAAATCCCTTATATGTT
The DNA here is from genome assembly GCA_017140195.1 of Eumaeus atala. NCBI lineage: Eukaryota > Metazoa > Arthropoda > Insecta > Lepidoptera > Lycaenidae > Eumaeus > Eumaeus atala. The sequence continues at coordinate 155,264 of JAFELO010000049.1, read as the reverse complement.
GCGAATGGATAACAAAAATTAGGAATCTGTCGAGATTTATCATTACTAAGTCTAATTTATACTAAGTTACGGCAAAAAGGTCTGTATACTTACTGTTGTACACTAGCAAAACTTATATCCAAACACAAAACGTAAATCTACAATCTTGAATACGTTCGATAGGACGGACGTGACGATTTCGTTGAAGTGTTTAGCGCAATACGAAATATGAGTATCGAAATAATAATGTCGTGGTTTTGCTAGAATATTCTCACCGGTGTCGAAATCGATTAGCCCATATGTCTATGATAAGTCACAATTATAATCGACACCTGTATTTTAAATTTATTGTAAAGTTGAAGAAACAATGGAATATGTTAGAAGAATGAGGGAACAGGGAGTGCACTCGTGCCTGCGCACACATTTTTGCTCTATAAAGTGTCCTGCGTGGTTGGCTAGTCTCTATGGAGATGACCGCCGCCGAAATGCGGCTGGAACGGCATTATATGTTGCCCCGGCTTCATAGCTTTACAACAAAAAAGTTTAATTCCAATCCGTTCAATATTGCCGGAGATTAGCGTGTATAAACCGACAAACACAAACAGATATCACGTCATTGTTGTAGTATGTCAATTTTAACTTTAAACGTTAGTAAATACAATAGTGTCTGTGAACTGGAAAGATACTGATAATAATAGAACCTGATTTGTCAGCTATTTACAAGAGGGAAATAAAGTCTATATTCAATATTATTGTAACATCTTAGACTTATGTAGCTATAATAATCAATGTAAGTAGTAAGAAGTAATGTCATGCTGCATTGCAATGTCGGTGCCAGCCCAGTTAGACTGCAGCCTAACAGACAGGGCTGACCGCGGGATCACTCGCTTACAGCACTCCGTAAAGCGAAACAGCCAGCTGGTATGCTGATGCGTTTCGTGTGGTTTGTGAGCGGACGGTGGGGTATAGGAAGGTGGATAAAGCATCTGCATTATAACGATAACGTGGATGTCTATGGGCGTTGGTAGGCAATAAAAGGTTTCAATTGCTCATTTACTATCCTATACTATAAAAAAAATGTTAATTTAGTGCCTGAATGTGGATGCAAAATTTTGGTTTGTTAAGCTTTATTTTATTGTATTATTACAGATAAAGATGGCATTCTTTTGTATAGTATATATAGTACGGGAGCGAACGATGAAAAATTTATAGCAATGCTCATTTTGACAACTATCGACAACTAGAGACATCCGCATGACTGTCATACAGATGCGTTGCGCTCCTTTGTTTCACCTTTAGAATGACTATGATTATGAAGACGACGATACCTATCTAAAAAAAAATGCTTGGAATTACGTCGTCGTTTTTTTTTTTCGGTGTGACGTTTACTGGTTGGCGGCGCTGTTGCTCCCGCCTCTACAGTTCGGCTGACTAGCGAAGACTACATCGTCGTCTTTACAAGAACTTCTTTGAAGCCTCGACCCACTTAGGTTGTTATTACAGTACGTGTAAATAAATGTTCCATTATCTCCTTTATTGTTGCAACGCGGTTTCCACACGTGCCCCTTGTGACCACGCGAACTGTTCCATGTTGGTTTTACTTTAGAAATAAAAACATTTTACCAGAGCAGAATATTTAAAAAATGGAACACCCATTTTTCTATGTGGTTTCCAAACGCGCGAATCAAAAAATGTTAATACCTTTTCTACTAACTAGTACTTTCAAAGGCCGCGCATAGTTAGGCACACAAAATATTTTCTTTGACTTATCTAATACTTACGTCACAAGGCTACTCAAAATTCGCACGAGAATCTAACTTATCTACCCAACACTATATCCACAAGATAGAAGGGGTAACACATCGTTATTTTCACATAAAAGTGTGACGTCTGTTTTACTCCATTGTTCGCTAGTTCTTAATGTTCTAAACGCTGTAGATCGCCAACAATAAAATTAGTTTGCACCCGTGGTATCAGCTGGAGATAACTTTGTACAGTCAGTCACACAAATATATATTTCAATTTACAATATTCGAATCGAACAGCAAATTCCTTTCCTTCCTCCAGGATTATCATCTTTTGATTTAAAAAAATAAATTCTCTTTGGTACCAGAAATTTACATGACATGTGTGTACTACAATGCGTATACAAAAGATTTATTCCGTGTCATAAATAGTACATGACTACAACGATATTGATCAATTAGAATATGGTATTTTAAATGAGCAGTCTGTTACTTATGTTAAGGAACAAAATTTTTTACACATCCCTCATTAAAAAAGCGCATACTATTCTGACTAAAATTTGCGAACCGTCACCAATTTTAAATGTATATTTTATTTTACTAATAGATAATAGATACCTGTAGAATTTGTTTGGTTGTACGCGCAAATCTTTGGAGATTCTGACGGTCTTCATATTGTTTCGGTATAAGCAGACGAAACCGCGGGCACTTATAACTTAATATAAAGTATGAATTTATAAACGTTTACCGTTTACGTTAAATTTAAAGTCATTCCTCAGGTTAGTGTTGTTTTTTGTAAGATTCATCCTTACGGACAGGCTAAAATCACATGACCATACTGCCTCGTGTTTAGTAGTTTACTTTCTTTAGTTTTTTTTATAAAGTATACATACGTCTTTAGTTCGCCATTTTCTCCTCAGGTTCATTTACAATATAGGCAGGCAAAGAACAGCTTTCATGCAGCCAGGACTTGTTTTATATACGCGGTTTTCACATTTAGTAAATATATAAAAATAATAATTCAGAATGAAGATTACCAAATAATCGAAGACTTTATACAAAATAGACTTGAAGATATTAATACATTTCCAAAGTATATTGAAAGATTATTAAGGGCTGATTCAAGCTTCGATTAGCCTACTTTTTATAACTCTTGTATCATAACAATTACTAATTTCGACTTTACGTGTTTTGGGAGATATAAGTGTGATACGTTTGTGTTACTTAAGAGTTAAGTATTCAGTAGAGTTACTACAACCCTTTAATAGCTGTGTGTTGTCTCAAACGGGCTCTGAGTTAAGGTCTCAGAAAATTATATGCACAGTGCCTTTAATTTAAATTTCGAATGTCAGGCAAGTTCTTTTAAGCGAGTACAAAAGTAAGGATTTTTATTTTCAATGTTAAATTAGATCAGAAAATGTTATGTTAAATAAATGTTTAAAAAAAATGAAACATACCGCTCTAGGGCACGTCGTATCATACAGACGATCATACAAATACACTCTCGACTCAATATTCTTCAAAACTTTCGGCTTGATCACCCGACGCTGCTGCTTTTTATCCAGTTTTATATATTCTATATTCAAATCTTTGTTTTGTCCGTCCATGTTAAAATGGTCTATAGGACATTTCTCCATAACACTATCATCCTTGATGACCATAGTGTCACTAATGGTTTCGGAGTTCTGAATGACACCGGGGGCCATCTTGTTTTAGTGTATTTACTAATTAGGAGGACACTGAATCAGAGGCGCAGCACCGCGCACTAATCACACCAAGGTGTCACTTGGCATATATAACTGTTTTATCTTCGGCAAACTCGGTACTAGGTAACTTGTTTGTAGAATGTGATGCGTAATTCGTACAATAGTGCAAGAGCCTATGACAACTAGACATGAATCATTTGCAAAAGCTATAAAATCATTTCTAACTGCTTCTGATACACCCGGGAACGAGGGAAACCCATGAACTTGGTACTTAGCGAGTAACAACACAAATTTGTTAATATTTACTACACATTCATTTTGGCGACCAATTATCCATTTAGCAGACTCGCAATTTCTGCAACACGCACTGTACTGTTACTACTACCTACTACTAGGACCTGACTTTAATACGTTAAATTGAAATTGAGTATTTTTTATTCCATAGTTACAACAGTACTTACCCAGGTCGAACGAAATATATGGAAAGTATGTAATTCTCCAGCGCGCGCAAATGTGCTTGCATTATGCGCTGAAAACTATTCCGCTTTTATAAAATATGGAATTGCAGTCACAGGCCCGTAGACTACAATATTTGGTAAATACCACAATATGAGGTACATTATAAGGTACATATATTAAACAAATAAATATCTATGACTCGTGTTAAACTAGGCTCGTCAGCACTGAGGTTTGCCGAATAGGAATTTTCTCTCCGTAAAGCATGAGGTCAAAGCCATGAATGTTGACGGATTTCCTTACAGCCACTCATCCCATGGAAGGTCGGTGATGGAAAAGAAGAGGGCAATTCATCTGCATTACCTCTAAGTCTATGTACTTTTATGCACGTACTTTGGCAGTCATCAAAAAGCACCGACTACTACGTATGCCCTCCTCTAGTAATGTATTTAAAAAGACTAACCAACTGCGTAGGGCATATTGTGTGTATGCGCACAGGTGTATGCACAGGCACAAGTGTACTCCCTGTGCCCCTATGCCCTCGTCCTCCTATTCCTATAGGAAGGCAATCGGACACGACCGGAGAGACGTAGTACCGATGGCTTAACGTGCCACGAGGACGTAACACCGCCCACTTTCTGAATTCTTACTGTTGTTAGAAATAAAAAAATCCAAATAACACTTTGGTCCGACCTAGGACATGAAGCTGGGACCTCACGACTGAAGTCGAATATGTTTACCCCTAGGCCGCGAGGCAGTCAATGGCCTCGTATATAGGTATGTGATTGACTTTTTGAAGTCTACTGAACGGATTTCCATACAATTTTCGCCAACGGATAAAGCAATTCCCGAGGTAGGTTTTAACGTATAATTTGTTAAGACAACAATCCCGCTCCGGCTGTTAACGAGCGAAGCCGGGCGGATGGGTGTTATGCCATAAAACGCATCTCAACTTTGTACGTTCTCTTAAATGTCAGGAGTTCGGATTGCTTATGCAATATGCAAGTCTGTATATCTGTCGATAAGCTCATATGTGTGATGCTTTAAGTCAACAAAAATGAGGTGTAAGCTGTTTGTAATATGACACACATTTAGAACTAGCCACAAGAGACCAAATAGATTGCTCTGGGTAGTCGAGTCTATGTGCCAACGCCATTTGAAGGAAATCCCTTGGATCTGCGGCGAGGCGTAAACTCCCGTGACTCCGATAAGAAAACATGTTTTTTCTTGTGAACACTATTATATCAGAAAGGTGTAGTGACATGCAGCATTGCAGCTGGCACGACCGGGCACCCACCTCTCGCTCACAAGACATCCCCGCAAAGTGATAGCTCAGCTGTCAGGTTTCATGCGGTTTGTGTGCATCCGGCGGCCATTGGAGGGGAGGAGAAAAGGAGGGCAACGCATCTGCATAACAACAATAATCCGAATGTCTATGGGTATCGGTAGACTTCAGAATTACCCGGTCTTTCGTTTGCCCCCCTATACTTTAAAAAGATATATATACAGACCCAAATACTGTTGAAATGAAATATTGATGTCGGATATAAAATATCCATGTCGAATATAAAATATCGATAACCGAACTAATGTTAAAATAAATTCTATTTGTGTTCAGTGTTTCATCATCATCATCATTATCAGCCCTTATCGGTCCACTGCTGGACGTAGACCTCTCTCAATGAACGCCAAGACGACCGATCTCCTGCTACCCGCAGCCATCCCGGGATTTACCTTCTTTTTCAGTTCAGTGTTTATACATAATTAATTACAAACATGTTTTAATCAGTTATGCATCGTGTTTATATAATTTTTTGTTCGCTTTCGATAAAACCAATATCAACAAAGTAAGGCAATACTGCATTTCAGGCTGAACAGAGTCGGCGCGAATAGTTGACACCGAGGTATTGCGTATCGTTTGGACTGTAAGAGCCCGGATGAGTCTAACTTATAAATTAGTAAAGGGAATCAGGTCTACATCAACGGACTACAAAACATTTCTAGCTCCCTATGAGTGTCAACTTGTGATCAAATGCCCTGCGCAAATTTAAAAAGATACTCGCCGCCCCTCAAGGATTCCCGTTTAAACTATCCCAAAAACGAACCCTTAGAAATTTAACTTAATAATTACACAAAACGGAAATCACGTGTCAAATTTCAAGTTTGTAGGTGTTATAATTTCTGAGATTTCGCGATTAGTCCGTGAGTATCTTTTTTTTTAATATCTTTATACTAAAAATATAAAGCTGAAGAATTTGTTAATTTGTTTGTTTGTTTCGACACACTAACTATAACTACTGGCCTGATGCGGGTGATGCTAATATAACTTATGTATAAAATTCGCGTGTCACAATGTTAGACCTTGCTCTTCCGAAACAGCTTTACCAATTTTTACCAAATTTTATATGCATATTTGGTCGGCATGAGAATGGGCTTCTATCTACTTTTCATACACCTAAGTGATAGGGTTGTTCACCCAGCTAGTCTTACATCTAAAATTCTCGTGTCTCAATGTTAGTTACCCTACTTGTCCGAAACGGCTTAAGCGATTCTCAACAAATTTTATATGCATATTCAATAGGTCTGAGAGTCGAAGATATCAAAAAGAAAACGAAAATTAACTGTACCATACTTCCTTATACTGTGCATATTTTGTTTCTTTTTCTTATTGCTTTTGCCTTCTGCTAGGAGATAATAGGTTACCAAGTTTAAAGGCCTCAAGATATGGGTCATCTAGCCGCAAAATTTTTATGCGAGTCTGAGAAAAGAATTTTTCTATTTATAATTTTGCCTTTGCTTAAATAGTTTTCGAGAAACTAAAATACAGAAAGCAATTTTGCGGGATAGTCCAGCCTGAGAATTCCTTTTATGAAATATTCGAAATAAATTATTAAATCGTGGATCAGCTACACCAACCTTAAACAAAATTTAGTTTATTGTTATTGGAAGTACCTATTTTAGAGGAGGTAAGTATTTTGTAAGAAACAGACTTGAAGCCGGTGAGTTACCGGAGCGTAATCCAGCATTACTGGAGGGGTACCTCTCACACCTTCACATTATACTATGGGATATACATAAAGGCGAAGCAATTGGGGGAAGGGAATTTCTTTAACACATCTCATTAGAAGGAAAGATTCACTCTCTTGAGACAGAAGAAGACTATAATCACCCAGACCATCTTAAAGAAGAAAAGATCCGCAGGAGTTGCACAGGCAAGATGGCCACCTCACCGTGGTTCAACCCTCGACGTGGCGGTGGTGCTCATTAACCTGGGGTGAACCCAGGCGAGCTCAATTGAACCGAGGGAATTGCTCTTTGCACCCCTATTATAAGAAGAGGGGCTTAAGAGCGAGTGGAGGACCGCTCTTTGTACTCCTCTTATACGAAGAGGGGACAAAAGAGAAACAGGATGAGGTGCACGGGGCAAGGGACGAGGATGGGAACTCCATCCCGTTGCACTGTCCCAAAGTTGGTGGGGTTGTCTTGTAGCCCCACACCCCAGGTGCCCTGATGATATGTTGTTCAGGGGCACCACACCGAAGGTAGCACTGATGGCACTCGCGGTTGTTTTATGTGGGTATTCGATACTACAATGCCGCGAGCAGCACACACCACTGATCTCTACCCAGGGCCGGCGAAAACGTGTAAATGAGACAAAAGAAATCTCTTCGATAGCTATGGTTCATCATTTATTATGGTCTGCAAGTCTGTGGCCCTACGGGCAGGTTGTATTGGCGTTTGTTGTAAGCCTCTCCCTTGGATTTGAATGAATAGATAACGGAAGAATATTTCATTGTCATTTGTGCTGAGTTCGCGAACGTTCTTTTTAATTCAGCCTAAGAGGGCAAACGAGTCATCTGAACCTGTTGATAACTACAGGCACTCATAACAAATTTATTACGCAAATCTGGTTACCTCCTTTGATCCTACCCGACAATGGGCCAATGAAAATTAACAAACAACATGAAACGTTGTGACTATACAGCGATATCATGTGAACGTAATTCCACAGGTGTGCCGGCCCCATTCGGTTGCAATGCTACATAGCATATCCTGTACCGTTGGCTATGCTTCTGACACGGATAATTAGAGTCTGGAAGCCCATCAGAGATGGGCTGAAATTAACATTTCTGTCAGCCTCCCGATTATGCCTCCGGTTATGAGATTGAGCAGTTCACCAAAGAAAAATAAAATAATCACCATAAATGGACACTATAACGCACCCATTGCTGCTAAAAAAACAGTTGACTAATCTCTATAATGGTGGGTCAAGAAATAGTTGTCCATGACGATATGTCGTGGCGTTTGTTATAAAACCCACCCGTTGGATGTTGACGCTAGCGTTTTCACTATCAATTTTACATATTTGGCTATCTCGCACAAATATTGCGAGATCAAATAACATCACTGTCACATATAAGTATTTGATATCTTTGGGTAAACTAACGCCGCTTGTGACCAAGTCATGTGCTTTTGTTTGCATGTCTAAGCGCGTCTTAGGTAAATAAATAATGATAATGGCAATGTTTTGCACATTATGTAAATATTACAACTTGCACCTGATTTAAATCAATCATACTTTAGCAAAAGGGATTGGTGAAAATTGACTATGGATTTAAGTTTACTTATTCAAGAAGTTAGTTTCAAGACTTCAATCTGCGGAAAAGTGCAGACAATTAAAGGATTTAAAACTCATATATAAAAATAAATATTGAAGGTGATATATAAGGACGTTCGAAGCATTTTCGGTGGAATACAGTACTAATTGGGTATATCGAGAATGTGAATGGGAAACCAAAGATGGACAACAAGAATGCACCGGCCCGAGTTAGAATAATTATAAATACGACATACACACTAATAAGTTACGTGAATACTAAGTGAATAATAATGAGAGTTCGCTGCCGTGGGAACTACACGAATTAATAATAGCAATGAATAATCGGATGGACAGACAGAACATAGAATATGAATGACTATATTCATAAAAACCGAAATGGAATTGCGGGAGCTCCGACTTGTAACGTCGGTTGAAACCATAACTAAATAATAATAAATTGTTGGAAGCGGAAATTGGACTGCTAGGTGACAAAAATCTGCAGCCTATCTGCCGATTTTTGCTACATGTCAATAGTATCGTTAAAAAAGAAAAGCTTTTTTTAATTACTCTTTATCTGTTTCCAGCATAATTGAGAAAAATCATGAACAGGTGAGGATGCAATCCCGAAACCAAAGATCATGATCTATATATATAAAAGAAAGTCGTGTTAGTTACACCACTTATAACTCAAGAACGGCAGAACAAATTTGGCTGAAAATTGGTAAGGAGCTTAGAGCCAGGAGACGGACATAGGATACTTTTTATTCCGTTCGACAGCGTTCCCGTGTGACTTGACATGAAACGTCAGTCACTATAAGACGTGGTGTAACAAAAAAGAATCAGACTTGGAATAACAAAACGCAAATGACAGCTATGTAATTGACGTAAAATGACTGCCATGTACGTATGGATGACAATTTGATATTTGTAAGAAATCAATATTAAAACTATTTCTATTAAACAAATAATTAAGAAGTGGATTGAAGTGAAGTGATAATATTCCCAACATATCGTGCTGCATGTGAAGAATTGAACTTATTAGAAAACGATACCTATTGGGATACGACAATCGCTGAAGCCACTATCTCTGCACCTCCAAGTCAGATACGCACATTATTCGCTATCATAATTTCGACATGTTTTCCATCAAACCCATGTAACCTGTGGCGCAAATACAAAGATAGTATGTCAGAAGATATTTTACATCAAAGTCGTGTCAGTTCCAGAAATCACGATATTGAGATGAATGAGGAGATACATAATCGTGCTTTACTCTTGATCGAAGATATGGGTTACCTCATGTGCGGTAATTTATTAATCAGGTTAGGAATGCCAGCGCCAAATCGTGAAATGAATGACGCATTTAATCGAGAATTGGAACGGAAACGTGAATATGATACCCAGGAATTGGATTTAGTAGTTCAAAGGGATGTACCCCTGTTGAATTACCAACAAAAGGAAGTTTATGATACTTTAATGAAGGCAATCGCTGATGAAAATGGTGGTTTATATTTCCTAGATGCACTGATGGTGGAACTGGCAAGATATTCCTTATGTCATTAGTTTTAGCAACTGTTCGGGCGAGATCCAACATAGCGGTTGCAGTTGCTTCTTCTGGAATAGCAGCCACATTGTTAGAAGGATGCCGTACGGCTCATTCAGCATTCAAATTACCGTTAAATCTTCAAACTATTGAAGAACCAACGTGTAATATTGCAAAACACTCAGCAATGGCCAAAGTTTTAGCGGCATCGAAAATCATCATCTGGGACGAATGCACAATGGCGCATAAACGTGCATTAGAAGCACTTAACCGAACATTAAAAGATTTACGCAATGACTCGAGGTGTTTTGGAGGAGTAATGATTTTACTGTCTGACGATTGCCGCCAAATACTGCCAGTAATTCAAAGATCTACGGCTGCCGATGAAATAAACGCATGCCTCAAATCGTCAAATCCATGGCGCTATGTGAAGAAACTGCAGCTGGCAACAAACATAAGAGTTACACTGCTTAATGATACATCTGCTGAAGATTTCTCGGAGCAATTGCTGACTATCGGTAATGGTCAAGACGTGTCGATGAATCGAGCGGATTAATATCATTTCCAAATAATTTCTGTAATTTTGTCTCACCAAAAGACGAACTTATCAACAATGTATTTCCAAATATTATTTCTAACTACAAAAAAATGAATGGTTGAGTGAGCGAGCAATTTTAGCGGCTAAGAATAAAGATGTAGATGACCTGAACTACATAATTCAAAATAAGATCATTGGAACAATAAATTCATTCAAATCTATTGACTGCGTCACAAATGAAGATGAAGCCACCAACTATCCAATTGAATTTTTAAACTCTTCGGACGTGCCTGGCTTACCACCGCACAATTTACGCCTAAAGGTTGGTTCCGTAGTAATCATGCTTCGAAACATAAACCAACCAAAACTGTGCAACGGTACGCGTTTGGTGGTTAGTAAATTGATGAACAATGTA
>JAFELO010000049.1:101467-144153 GCA_017140195.1 Eumaeus atala | reverse complement strand
AATAATAATGAATGATTAATGTAGTTATTTAATATTTTTTTTTGTATTTTTTCCAATAAAAAAAAACACAATCTGCTTATTTATTGCCATTAAGGCGGAACAAAGTTCGCCGGGTCAGCTAGTTATCAATGAAAAAGAAAACTTTGATAATACAATAAAAATAGGGTAGGGAGGAGGTTTGTAGCAGTAATAAAAATGACTTTCTTGAACATCTGGGAAAGCGAGAGGAAAATATGAAAACGGTGAAAGCTTTAGAGAATAGGATAACATATAAGAATCTGAAGGAGAAACTGTTTGCAATTAATCTATTCACGACGTGGAAATAATTCCACCAAGACACAATACTTCGATGTGATAGAGCAGATGGGAGAAAACAGGGCGGTGCGGCGTCACTAGCCACACCGCGTTACGAGCTGCGGCGAGTTGCTTTAGTACAAGACATTAACATTGGTCAATGTTCTATCTAATTGTTCTATAATCATCTTTTTCATTGAACCCGTTATTATTTTCTTGCATATCGTAATTATATATTTTTCTTTATGTCAATTGTCGAATATAATCCACCAAGGAGCATATAATACATGTTGTTATTTAAGATAATAGAAAACTATCCATAAGGAAAGGAATCTTCAATAAATGTAAGAAATTATTTTAAATATTTTATATATTATTGTGGATTTACTTAAAGTAACAAGGTTAGCTACTGTAAGCAGTAGCTAACCTTGTTGTTACTTTAAGTAAACAACTATTTGTACTGTGTATCGTCTTGAGTATTGAGTACGTTTTTAAATGTAGATGGTGAGAATGTGAGCGCGGCGGGGATGCCGTTCATGCCAGTAGCCGAGTGCCACCTGCCTCTCAAGATGCGCGTGCGCCCGCCGCGGCGCTGGATAGAGGCGAGCTCCAGTCCATTGCATATAGGTCTAAAATCTTAATTTGTATTGTTGTATAATTCTATCGCAGCGATAGACTGGACTGCGATTTATGAATTAAATTTCGAGAATAATCTAGACTTCTTTTATGGTAGAATTAATTCTGTAATTGATCATTGTGTATCGAAAATTCAAAGGCACAGAATGTCCATCCCGAGTGGTATACGGTGGAAGTAACAAAAGATATCAAATTAAAGTCTCGCCTACATAGATAATATAAAAGCAAAGAGGTCTGAAATTGTTTATGTGGAGATCTCGGAATATAGAGTTAAGGTTAAAAATAATATTTCACTTGCGGAGGAACAATATAAGTATAACGTCCAAGTCAAGCTGCTACTTTGGGAGTAAGCAAGAAATAAAAAAGGCAGCTATAACCACAAAAAGAAAACAAAAGATAGTAATAGTGAAGGAGGAACAGAATGAGTTTGTCCATTATTTCAATTCAGATTACAGTTTGGAGAAGCCAAAGCTACCGTCACTCCTACATCTATGTAAGAGTGACGGTAGCCTGAGCAAAGAGTACACTTGTATTACTTCAGTTACAAGAAGTGCGTAGTGCTATTGAACCACTTAAGCCGAAAAAGTCAGCAGACCTTGACGGTACACCACTCTGTATCTCTGAAGACTGCAGTGAGGAGATAACAAGGCCACTCCAGCATATATTTAATGTATGTCTGTAGGAAGCTAAATTTTTGAAAAGATAAAAGCAGTGCCAGTTTCCTAGGGAGAATCCGATTCAAATGTGTATGCAGGCCAGTGACTATACAATACACATCTGTAAAATTTTTGGAGTCTGCCACTCATAAAGGTGGTCAACATGGTTTTCGGTGGATCAGGAATACCGCTAGTAATCTTCATAGTTACATTGTATAATAAGTATCTGTAGTAGATAGTGGCTGGCAAAGGGATTCTGCATATTTCAACTTTAAAGAAGCTTTCGACCTAATCGATAATATTTTGCTGAAGACACGCCAAGCACGCCTAGGTTTTATCTCACATTTACTAAAAATGTTTGCCAGTTAAAATAGTTTGTCATACAGACAAATAGGCAGGAATATGTGGAATATTTAGGACGTGGGTGGGACTATATTTTACTAGACCTGGTGTGAGTTAGGGCAGTAAACTTGGGCCGTTGCCATTGCAGTTCGTTTTAATGATAAATGACTTACCGCCTGTAGTACAGGATTAGGAGTGTTTGTTATTTGCATACGACTTAGAGGTTCATTGGTTATTAAAGGTGGGATAGGTCGTCTTAATCTACAAAGATACATAGACAGAGAAGCGACCTGGATTAAATAAAGTGTTGTTGCAGGTTAATGTATCAAAATGTGTGACGATTGATTTCACTACCTGGGAATAAATTTCAATCCAGTGCTGACTTTTAAGGATCATATCATATTAATAAAATTTTGTGAAAAATACTTTCGGAACTTAGGTCTCGTCCTTCGTATATCAAGAATTTCTACAAATGTAGGCACAATTAAGGCTCCATACTTACAAGTAAGTTATATTATAATGCCGTCATCTGTTCACGTTACGTAATTAAACATCCACAAGTGTTAAAGTGTATACGGAACAAATTTATTAGAAATTTATATTTAAAGAACTGTGATGTGTACTTTCTATCCGCTGAAGTACCCAAATCTATTTATGTTAGGTATGGTAGGATGTCCCCACCATGGTTCGAGCCTTGCCGCGGCGGTGAGGCTCAATTGCCTGGGGGAACCCAGGTGCATATAGAGGGCTAAAGATCACGAAGAGAAATTGCTCTTTATAACCCTCTTATAAGAAGAGGGGACATAAGAGCAATAGAAGTAGGCACTTTTGTGTACGGGGCAAGGGGCGAAGATGGGAACCTCACCCTATCGCACTGTCCCAAAATTGGTGGGGTTGTCCTGTAATGCGGGTCTGTGAAGGTGGAGGCGGTCTGTTAGGGGGCTACAGTTACTATGGGTTCGCCGAAAACGGTCAATTGGAGGTCTTCTCGCTTATACCACGTACACTTGGAGCGTGGCCTTTGAAAAGACAAATACGATTAAGCACTAGCTGTTTCTCTTGACATTTCAAACTGTCGCGCCACTGACTGTCAAAAGACGGTAAATGGCACGATAGTTTATAAAGCAAACTTCTGTCATACTGCTTACTATTTCGGTGTTGTGCTTGGGTATCTGATTTCGTAAGAGAAAGATCGATACGAGTAATTTTTGAGGGCTGCTCACCCGTTACTATGGTCATTAATGCTGATGCCTCAGGGTTCAATCTTCACTGCAACCCTTTTCTTGCTGCAAATTAATGAATTTTTCCTTCATCCTAGCATGCTAGGATATGCTGATGACAAAACAGTTATAGAGAAATATACGTCCAACCACCGAACATTTCCAGTCTTTGTAGCAGGCTATGATTCAGTGCGTCAACTTGACCTTGCAAGCCGTCTCTAATTGGGGTTGAAAGGAAGCCAATTTGGTCAGTTTTAATGCGAGCTTATTTTCCGACAAAAGGAATCCTTGTTTACTGGCTCCTACTTTCTGAAAAGTATCTTTACTGATTACCGAGCTTCTGGGCCTTACCCTAACATCCTGTATGAACTTTGCCTCTTTTATTGAGGCTAAGGCTCAAACAGCTGCAAGAAAGCTGGATGTCCTGTCCATGGGTTGACGGTGCTTTACAACAAAACAGCTGCTCAATACACAGTCCGGTCGTGTATGGAATACTGCTCACGTCACTAGGATGGCACGGCTACGCACCAACTAGTAGCCCTGACAAAATGTAAAGTATAAAGTTGTACTTTTCGATTAACTAATGATGAATCATTAGTTACGTCTTAGGTCCACAGCAAGTAAGTTCCCATAATATCGTTTTTTTTATTGTATACACTTCGGAGGGTGTGCTTCTGAACTTCACGACCTTATTCCACCTTCACCTTTCTTCAATGGTACAATCTAAATCTATATATAATCTAAAAGCAATCGGACACCTACAATCTAGGATAATTTAAACCTAGATAAACGACGGTCATAATGTTATATCGGTTTGTCTAGGGTTACGGCCCTCCCCACCACGGTTCAAGCCCTGTCGTGGCGGCGGGGCTTAGTAGCCTGAGGTCAACTCAGGCGAAGCCAATTGAAACGAGGAGCTGGTGGCCCAGTTTATCCCTCTTATTAGAAGAGGGGACTACAGAGCAGAAGAAGGAGGTGCTCTTTGTACCACTCTTATAAGAGAGGGGACAGAGGAGCAAAATGGGGCGGCGCTTTTACGCACGGGGCAAGGGGCGACGATGAGAACCTCACCCTGTTGTTCTTTGGTGCGGGTCTGCCCTGCTTTGAAGGTGGCGTCGGTCCCTTAGGGGACTGACTAGCTGTCGAAGTGCCATGATAATTTGTTGTTCCGGGGTACCTCACCAAAGGCGGCACTGATGGCACCCACTTTTGGTTTTTGTGGGTTTTTTTCGTCACTATAATGCGCCGCGAGGCTCACACACCACGAGTACCCCATCCAGGGCCAGTGGTGGCGCATAAGTGCGTTTTCCCGCTTCAACAAAAAAGACTACAAACGTTCACACACAATTCCCGTGGTGAAGCAAAGGATTTTTCTTAGTAATTCTATAAATGACATGTCACATCTAGTTGAAAACAAATGAGATACTATTATTTGCGGATGATATATGCCTTATTATCAAACATATCAGACACTAAATAAATTATGTCAAGGTTTATTAATTCAGAGTTTGTAAATTACTTGTAAATAATTAAACTAGTGATCGCCTCCAGCTTGGCCCGTAGACATAGGCCAAAACCTTTCTCGGGTATCGGTTTATCCATAAATGAAAACCGCACAAAAAGTATTTCAGTAGATTTGGATAAAATCCAATACACGCAGACTGGCGATTCGCCTCGGGTTCGCGCATGAAAAATAAGTAAGTCTAATTATACATTCAAACCTTCCTCGGGAATTTCTCTGTCCGCGAGCTCATCCATGACAACCCGTTCAAGACACTCTAAGAAAATCTACCTCAAACAGACAGTTAGATTTTATGGACTTTCTTTTATAATACTTTTATATTTTATAATATACTAACAATCCGTCCCGGGTTCGCCCGTAAAAGACACAAATAAATTATACTCTAAAACCTTCTTTGAGAATCGCTTTATCCATTCGAGAAGGTTGCAAGGAAATCCGTTCAATAGATACTGAGAAAATCAAAATGTAAAAAATGAACTATTGATTTTTTTATTGAAAATAGAATTATAAAAACATTTTTTTACCGTCGATCCTCTCCTCGTTTAGTAATTTATCTTACAAAATCATACTGTATCATCTACTTTCCAAATTCTTTCCAAATATCAAACAGTACATTCGTGTAGGACGCCTGTAATATACGTACAGACAGACGGACACGATGACATCATAAGGTTTTTTGCCACTTGGTTACAGAACCCTAAAAACGGGGGTAAACGAGCAGTTGCAGTTTTTCGATAGCTACTGATTCCCATAGCTATCGGAATAATAGTTATCTACATGTGGCTGTCCTCCTTCCCTTCAATGAACTACCGGATACTCAAAAACTGCACGGGAAACGACCGCATAGGTTTCACTTTAAGAAGGTATTATGAGATCTGGAGGTATCCCAGGCATTACCAGCCTAATTCTTTTTTAAGGGGGGCAAACAAGAAATCAGAGCCTTTTTACGACTACCGACGTCCATGAACATCCACATAATTACTATGCCGATGCGTTCTCCTCCTTACCCCTCCCCAATGGGCCACCGGATACTCACAAACCACACGAAACGCGACACTGAAGATGTCACTTTACGGCGGAATTATGTGAGCGAGAGGTACGTTCCCGGTCGTGCCTCTCGCTCTCGTTGCATAGGAGATTGTAGTGTAATGCACCATGCATGAAATTGCCTCCTCCTATGCAGCAGGACACTACCTCTTTATAAATTTGGCACATATGCAGCAATGCCGATTTAGATGAACTGATGAGTGAATTTCAAGATGGTTTTGACACACAGTAATGAGAGACAGAAGTGTGAATAATTAATTATTTCCCGTAAACTTCAAAACTCAATATGGCTATGCGAAGTATTTTTCAAAAGTATCTGGGCGCTAAAGCACGGTTTTCCTTCGCGAATGAGTGAAGTGTTTTTAAAGATTAATGATATTATGAATCACAGTTCGTTAAGCGCCAGAAAACACTCAAGTTTCCCATAAATTTCCCCAGTTTTCACTTTACATTCAGTGCACAGAGATAGGGTCATAAATTTAGATCTCGTTATAAGAGCAGTTTACTAAACAGTGAAAGATTTTCTTCAATTTTTTATTGTATGTCATATGATATCAAGTTTAGTATGTGACCTACTTAACATTAATTATACTTTCAGAATTATAAAAAATACTATATAATAAACAGCTAAAACAGTTAAAATCTGTGTACATTTGGCAGGTCTTATGATGTGTTTGTTTATTCGCGAAAAATGTTCAATGAATACGTCGACAGCCCTTCATGTGTCAATTCCAGGGAGGCGATGGCTTATTTTTGAAAGACTGAATTTTCAAGAAATAGGCGAAATATGCCGATATTTTCACAGAGTCAATATTTTCGTGCGTGTAACATTGGGCTGTGGACGTATTTAGTATTTCTAGTGTTTGCTCGGCGATTGAACCTTCCGAAAAAAGAAACGATATGTCAAATTATTATGTTTGATAGGTGAAAAACAAAAGGCTAAAATAACTTCGGTCTTTGTAAAAAAAAAGGTAGATATATATTTTATATCTTCGGAAAAAATCTAAGGAAAAAAACTGTATCGGAATATTACTTTAGAACTTCAGACAAAGTCATAATAAGAATTGGAATGAAGATTTAATCAACTTAAGACAAAAACGGAAATTTATAGTTTAATGTAACTAAAGGCATGTACTGCCTTTATGATTTAATTAAAGTGAAATTACTGAAGAAGAGGCGGCATGATCCTAAGATCTTAGCCTGACTGAATGTACGGACTTTACCAAAAAAAAAATATATGTATCGTTTTATTTCAATAAAGTTATAAAATTCAATGCTTGTTCTGTTAAAATTATAGTTTTATACATTCGAATTCTTCCATTCGTGCAATTATTTCAAACGGGACTGGGATTGTTTCTACACGTAATATGTATGTCGCAGTCAGAGTGTCTAAATCGCCGCATCTCATTACGGCTAGCCAGATGGCTAACTTAAAACATAGCCTTAAAATAAAACGGTTTTTGAAAATTCAAAAACAGGACCGTTTTATTTTGAGGCGGGCGAACGATTAGCCGGATTGTATGCGGCTGAGTGAGATTGCACCAGAAAGAGTTCGGCGTTATACGATATTCAATATAGCTGTCCTTATTGAAGTAAAGTGAACCATAATCCGTCTTTTGGCACGTTTCACTTCCTAAGTTTAACACTCGTGGCGTTGCTTGATATGACAACAAGAATGGTGTCGACGAATGTCGAATGTCGAGACGGAGAAATAACATGTATGTCCAGTTGGGCACGTAGGATTAGGCCTTCGTGTTAGCGTTATTTTTATTTCTTCTGAAAAACACTCGGCCTAACTTCATACTTGTATCGATCGCTATAGCTGCCAAAAGATTCAGTGCTCAGTCAGCTGCCACATTGTAGAATGTATCGCAATGACAATCTGGCTAATCGTTAGCACGCCACATAACAAGACGGCCCTGTTATTTAAAGATTTGAACTAAAATACATATATATTATGATGATATGTATGAAGTGGCTACAAAAATATATTTTAATAAAAAAAAAGTTGTCCGTATATTTTTATATCTCTTGCATCTCAAAAGTCTAAAAACTCTAAAAAAAACTTTTTTCTGGTGTCACTATTCGAGGACCACGCAAATCGATGTCATTAATTAATATCACAATTATTGAGAATACGTCAGCAGGGGAATGTTAAGGCATATATGCTAAAATAAAAATACCGAAATTAACTGACGAATTACAAATTGCTATGCCAGAAATTGAAAATCTAAGTTTTGAAAGTACAAGTTAAAAACAGAATTTGCTGATTGCCAAAAAAAAATTTTAACGCATCAAAGAAAATCAATTTTGAAAAGAGACATTAAAACACCGTTGTCTACTCATATCAAGAATCGCTCGATAACATTAAACGAGACTTCGTTTCCGATAAAAAATATCGAACTACCAGCCGTGCATCGCAAAAATATGCAAATGACATCTGATGTCGCTTCGTTACAACTAAGTAATTAATATGATACCAGCCGTGAAAAAATGTTACAATCACCAATAAATGTTCTCAAGCATATCGACAGGAAAATTTAACACTACCCATCAAAAGCTATTCGAATAAAACTCTGAAGACACATGTACAAGACATTTATTTATTAAAACGATTAAGTACGATAAATCGCAGTATCCTCGAAATAAGCCTATAATAATACTTTGCGATCAGATGGTAAAAGGTTTATCAAAGAATTTGAGTATTAAACGTCAAAACCAATGGAATGATCATTATAATGTCTACTCAATTGTAAAACCTAATGCAACCGTGCACCAAGTACTTAACAGCTGCGATGGTATAGTCAAAAACCATCCATAAGAACGATATTGTCATTTTAGGACTAGGTCCCAATGAGAAAAATCCACATGCTGTGCTATCTGTACTTGCCTTGTATATAGTAAAAAATAATCAAGTGTACGTCCTTGGTCTTTATGACAATCTGCATTTAAATGAAAACCTTAATAAGAAGATTTATTTAGCTACCAGGAATTTTAATAATTGTAAATTTATAAATACAACAAAAATAAAACAACAACAACAATTATAAATGGTACACTAGACATCTTATGCATTCAGATAATAAATTTTATAGTCACTATATGCCCTTGTAAACAAATATATAGAGATTTACTGCTTGGAATATAGCAAGCCCTACATTGAAAAAACTAATGAAAAGAATAATCTCTTAAGGAATAACGGCAAAAAATGTTTTATTATAAATCTATTAAAACTACCAAATTATACACTATTCTTAATTTTTTCACGAGACTCCAGGAAAGGTGGGTCCTGCATCCTTGTATGAAACACATGCAATTTCATAGATTTAAATATTACTAGCACAAGCATACCTAACGTTATAGAATGTAGCGGCGTACGAATATTGGATTTTAATATAATTATTATTTGTGTTTACAGACCACTCAAACTGAATAAATTTACAGTTGACCTCCACTTAAAAATATTATATAACATTCTAAGTAAATATGCTTTAGACAAAACAAAAAAATTAGTACTATGTGGTGATCTAAATATCGACATACTTAAAAGAAATAGAATTTAAAGGGTTTAATTTTAATCTATTATTACGCAAACCAACACGATTAATAAGTGGTACATGCATTGATAATTTTATAAGTACATAACGTAAACAGACCTAAGCGCGATATAATTGAATTAGCTTTATTAGACCATACTGCTTAATTATTTACATGTGATGTTTTAACACATGTATCCAATCGACATAGCACATATTTATTTTAAAAAGAGATTACAATAAAGATAGTATTTTAAAATTTCAAAAATCAATAAATAGCTTAAGCTTCAGTCATGTCTATGAAACCAGAAACCCAAGAGAAGCATGTAAAATATTTTACTATATTTTTAAACTCTTCTATGATCTTTGCTTCACTCTCTTAAAAGTTACATTATTTCTTATAGAAAACCCCCAATGGATTAGTACTGGAATAAACAATGTTCTAAAATAAAAAAGAACTACTATGGAGATGTAGGAAATCCCCTAATCTTCTAAATATAAATAAATTCAAGGCATCTTCTAAAAAGCTAAAGAAAATTATTAATCTGACACGTAAAGCGCAAAATGACTACAAAATCAAAACATCTGGTAATAAATCTAAAGCTTTTTGGGACATAATTAACAATAAACCAAAAAATAATAGTACATACGTATTACATGTACGTCATTACAAATAAGAAGGGATGTTAACATAATTACTTCACCAAGAGATATCGCAGAAGCAATTAATGACCATTTTGTCTCACGTAAATTAATCAAAAGTTGTCATCAAAACAAAATGGAGCCAATTAAACTCCATTTTTCTACCGCCATCAGTGCCAAAACCTATTACAGTTTTAAAATTAAAACTTTAAAAGGTTTAAAAAATTCAAAAGCACTGGATATGACGATGTCAATACTACAATTATAAAAAGCGTGAATGCCTATATATCTCTAATCTTAAGTAATATTATTAATCTATGTATAGAGACTGGAATATTCCCTAGCGGACTGAAAACATCTGTGATAAAACCATTGTTTAAAAAAGGTGACAAACTTAATCTAAATAATTATAGACCTATTTCATTACTTCCCGTATTCTCTAAAATAATGGAAAATTGTATACACAACAATTTAAATCACAATTCTGTTTTAGAATAAGTAAATCTATTAATCTGGCTCTATACAACTTCTTAAGAAAATAGTGTAACAACTAGATAAAATCAAAAGTGTGTGCGCAATATATTTTTAACGAAAGCCTTCGACTATGTAGACCACAATATTTTAGAGCAGAAGTTAAACCCATATGGAATTCGTGGTAATAGTCTGCCATTGATATCATCGTATCTGACTAACAGATTTTAAAGACCGGAAATACCACGTATAAATATAGTTAGTAATACCCGAGAACGTTATCTTTCTAGCGAAAAAAAAAACGTAAGTATTGGATAACCCCATGGAAGTGTTTTAGGACCGTTGCAGTTTCTCACATATTTTAATGATTTTCCAGTGTAACGTACACACGTAAAGTGAACTACACATGACATGATTCATTTTGCAGTTGACAGCACACTAATTGTGACAGGCAAAAATAAAAATGCAATGGAATATGAAATTAATGATAAAAATAAATAACTGGTTGACATCAAATAATTTGTTAACAAATTTAAACAAAACCAATTTCATGAATTTTAGAAGACGTCATCGGAACAAATTATCAGATTTTTACTTAAAATATGGAATCTATAAATAAAATTAATAGTACAAGATTCTTAGGAATTCATATTGACGAATGTTTAACGTGGGAAACTCGTGCCGATAATATTTTTTTAAAGTTAAATAGGTATTCGTACGCACTATACATGCTCGCCAAGGTGGTAAACCGTAATGCAATGCTGGTGGCGTATAATTCTTACGGCACCGCTACATCATGTTATGGAATTGTGTCTTGGGATAATTCGTCTTATAGGGATAGGATTTTTATCGATCAAAAACGATGTGTAAGAGCCATATTCCATATGAAATCCACCGATACATGTAGGCCACTCTTTGAAAACTTAAAGATTCTGACGCTCTCTTGCCTCTATGTTTATGAAGTTGTCTTGTTCATTACGACCAATACTAATTTATTCACTTTTTCAAATAGGGCAAGAAATAAAAATAAAATTTGTTTCACCCAATATTCTACAGCACAATTTAATAAAAGTTTTTTTGTTCCGGCCCCAAGAATCTATAATAAATTACCACGTGAGTAAGCAGACAGGTTTTTCAGTTAAATCAGTTTTTCAATTAAAATCTAAATTATCGGATTTTCTTTAAAAAAAATGTTATTATTTCGTGAATGAGTTCTTTTCAGACAAATTACAAATATGGACTAATGATTATGTTAAATAATTAAACAAATATTATTAAATGTATATAAATATATAATTTGAATTGTAATGAAGTTTTTTTCCCAATTAATTTATAAAGGACCTATCATTTGTCATAATTGTGTAGCTACCTACTTTAAAATAGATATATAATCAATAATTGCTATTATATTAGTAAAGTTATTATTTTAAATTATTATTATGTTACATTATTTGCCGACATTATTGATATTGACAATTAAATTCTAATATTTTTATTATGATTGCATCTATTTCCTAATCTTGTATTAATAATGTATATAATGCTTAGTTACTCGTAAAATACTACTGGACGGTGCTGTCTTTAATACTAGGCATGTATTATATAATATTTGCACGCCTCATTAAGGGTGAAACATTGGTCAGTCGCATCCATCTGATGTTATGTACATGTTTTGAGCAAATAAATGATTTGATTTGTTTTGGAAAGTTCGGTAGTAACTTTATTTATTAATTAAATACAACAAGAATTTTGCTATAAAAATAGGCGAATGGTATCTGTCATCTTGTTTTAACGACAAACATTAAAATAAATTAAGTAATATTTTTCTTAGTGCTAAAGTATTTTGCTATGTATTAATTCAGGCCTAGACGCCTATCTCATAGTTCAAGCCTTATCGTGGCGGTGGGGCTTAGTAGCCTAGGGTGAACCCAGGCGAAGTCCACTGAACCGAGGGGAATCCTTGCATCCCACTTGGAAGAAGAGTGGGCTTAAAGATCAGGAGGAGGAATCTCTCTGGGTACCTCTCTTATAAGAAGAGGGGACCTAAGAGCAATAGGAGGTGGCGCTTTTGTGCACGGGTCAAGGGGCGAGGATGGAAACCTCATCCCATTACACTGCCCCAAGGTCGGTGGGGTTGTCTTGTAGTGCAGGGCAACCCCACCTGTGGAGGTGGAGTTGGTCCCTTAGGGGGCCGTCGAAGTGCCCTGATGATTTGTTTATCCGGGACACCACACCAAGGGCGGCACTGATGGTACTCGCGGTGGTTTTTCTAGGTATTCGGCACGATCATGTGTCGCGAGTCCCACATACCTCTGAACCCCACCCAGGGCAAGTGAAGGCGCGTAAATGCGTTTCCACGCGTCAACAGAAGAAAAAAAGCCCTAGACGCGTCTGCTGATGGTGTTCGTCATCACCAACAGATGGTTATGTTGAAGATGATGATGCTGATGATACGTATTCTCTATATTAATATTTAAGGAAATAAGCCATCACGAGGAAGCTGTCAGATAAGCATAGCAAATAGGACTAAGCCTTATCGTATAATTCCCTAACCCATTTTACAGTGGTCTTTCGAGGTGCATTTTTCTTGAGTATACAACAAGCAAGCGGATCCTTTTAATGACCGACGCGCATTAACATCCTATATCCTTCTAAATGGCCTCTGATACTTTCAAACCACATAACACTCGATAGCATAGCCGTCATTTTTCTGTAAATGTGATAGTGAGACATTTACTGCTATAGTTTCGCTTTTTGGGCAGGGGGTCGTCCATAGTCATCTATTATCGGATAATCCAACATCATATATAATCCAAAAACTACCATACTCATTGTCCTTCAATTATTATTTCAGTCAAGAGACTATATGTTTGTCCCCATATGAAAAATATAAGCAATAGGTTACTGCCCCTGACAATCCACGTGCCGCGATTCAGCAACAATGTAAGTAGATGTATAATTAGATGCACAGGTGCAGTGGTATTATATCTAATGTTTAAATTGATAAGATGGCGGAAGAATCACACAGCACTTTATTTACTTTATGAAATTGTCTTGTGGTTTCGTGGTAACCGTTTAACCACATGGCACCACAGAGTATGTGGTCCTAGCTTCAAGTCCCAAGTCAGAACAAAAGTTGTATTGAAAATTATAACATCCGAAAAGTATTTGGATTTAAGAATCCCTCATATTATTACTGACGGCTCAGAGTCATAAGTTGACGGTTTCACACCCTCAGCGATTAGGTGTCTGGAGAGCATCTCAAGCGGAAGTTCGAAACGAGCCTGAATTCCCTCCGGTCTTAACATACTGTCGTACCATCCGAATAACAGAATACACAAATATGTATACCACCGTAGACAATGTACTCGACTTGAACCTGATTTTCATGGCTGACTTAAGGGAGTAGATATTAAAAAAATAAGGTGCTAAGGAAATATTAGTTGTGAAAGAAATTGTCTGTTTGTATTTTTCTGTTTCTACATAGTAATATCCGGAGCTAATGGATGGATCTGAATAAAAAAAAATTCATAGGTTATAATAAGCCTAGGCAACATTTAGGGTGAATAAGAAGTACGCGAACGAAGTCTCGGGCATCAATTTGTCTGAAATAACACCTTGTTTGAAGCAACTGTTAGTATTTATATATTATATAGTATAAAGCAATGCAGTAACTAGTCCGGGATGGATGTGAGTAGCAGGTGATTATCTATCTTGGCGTTCATTAAAAGAGGCCTTGGTCCAGCAGTGGACCGATAAGGGCTGATAATGTTTACTCGCCTTCACCGGCCGTGCGTGGTCTCAAATGCCAAATAGCCACAAACCCATCTGTGCCCCGCAACTTCAAGGCTAGTCAGTCCCCTAAGGAATCGACGCCTCCTCCACAAAAGCCCCTTCTTCTCGCCCCTTGACCCGTGTACAAAAGCGCCGAATCCTTTTGCTAATTTGTCCCTCCTTGTCATAAGAGCGGTACAAAGAGCAGCCCCCTCATCGGTTCAATTAGCTTCACCAAGGTGCTCTTGTTCTTTGACCTCTTCTTCTTACAAAAGGTGTCTAAAGAGCGCCTCCTTGTCTTGCTCTTAGGCCCCCACTTCTTTTAACCACCTCAGTACAATTGGCTACGCCTAGATACAACCCAGGCTACAGAGTCCCACTGCCACTACAAGTCTTGAACCATGATGAGGGTGGTGTTATTAGCGTCACAGTTAATATTAAGGGTGACGACAGGTTCAGTTTAGTAGTAGTTAGAGGCCTCCTGCATTGGAGCCGTAATGAGCCGGCTACGATACCTCCCCGCTCACATTCTATCTGTTACGGTATAGCAACAGCTATTTGCTATTGAACTATTGAATAAACATCCACATATAAAATATTTGGATGTATATGGGCGCCAATAACGCCAGCTGATTTTTTCACCCTTCTTACGCAGTGAAATAAGAATAATATGGTTACTTTTAGCAGTGATAATCGTTTATCAGGTGCCAACAATCAACACTGAGTTAGACAGGTTGTATTCGAGATCGAGGATACCATTAAAATTATATCGTGGGATATTTGATATTTTACTCCAGCCAAGTTTCAATTACCTTACAGAGATCATGGTAAAGGGAAAATTCGTTTTATATTATGTATAGGTAAGACCGGCCTCTAGTAGTCCTACAACGACAAACAGACGAAATCTGATTGCCAACCAACGGGTATGAAAGTGCATTTAATGCAATATTATATATTAATATAATATTTTCCACTGCTGCTAATACTAATAATGATATTAGTATCAGCAGCTTTAGTATCTTCTGGCTAGAAGACCTCCACTTCCGTAGGTAGTCGGCCGAGTGGTATTACACTTCACGGTTATATGCTGCTTGCATCCATCGGCTCCTCGCAACCGGGGTCAGCCATCAGGCCAGCGGGTAGGAGGCCGTACAATACTGCACTCTCTGGCGCTGACAGTCCATAATCTTTCTTCCACAATGATTGTGCAGCTCGCTTATTCTTTTAATCATGTACCTATATTTTAACGGGAGTAACCTCAACCTCATTCTCAATTTGATCACCGAATTTAGATGCTTCATTGTTCATTTTCATTAAGCACTTTTTCCCGCTTTTCTTTTCTTCTGAGATTATTTTGGGTGGGTGTAGCCAGAAAAGATGCCTACATGTCTCGGTCTACAGCACGGTGAAAATAACAAAGAACTGCTAGCTCTTAAAAAAGGTGTTAATCAAAATCTTTGGTCCTCCGAAAGAAAGTAATGGCGTATTCCGACAACATATGAACAATATTCTAGATTCACTAAGACAAGACAAAAGAACAAGAGACAAGTCATTTCTGTAGGTTACAGCATCTCATATGTGTGCGTCACATGGAGAGGATAAGGATAAACAAGAACAGTAAAAACTGTAAAGATATAGATGCCAAAAAATTTGCACTAAAACATATCAAATATATACCGACATAAAATTTATTAGGAATTCGGGAACGAAATATAGAAAACAAATCATTGAACGATACGAAGCTAGGGATGAATTTACACTCCTTCAATATCTGTAACATCGAAAGTTCTGTCCTTATTCGTTACTGTATAAAAATTAATGCATTCGACTCTCCCTCTGACCGCATTAGGAATACCACTAGATGTAGCAAGGCCAAAGTTACGGCTACAGACAACGTGTTAAGACGAAGAAAGTGAAAGAAGGCAGATCATGTATGTCTAAAACTAGAGGGTAGGTGGAGTACGAAAGTGCCAGAGTGGAGACCATGAACCCGAAGGAGGAAAACCTCATGGTCCGAGCCAGCCAGCGCGATGGAAGGTGACCTTATTACAGTGATGAGGAAAAACTTGATCGCCACTGTACAAAACTGTCAATCATGTAGATTTTGAAGAGAATTACATTAAATATTGGATGGCCCCACGGGTCGAAGAAGAAACATATTGACTAATTGGTCAGTTGTAGCGTCACTTCGTCAAGTTACTCGAAATACGTCTGTTTTTATGGCGCACCATTGAAGCTCGATACATGCCACTTATGATTAATCTAATTGTTCACGAATTGGTTATTTTGGGTAATATCCTGGATCAACTCGTGGTAAGCATTCACTGCTCATGTTCGAGTCCCGGGTGAAGAGAGACTTTGAGTAACACAAATTTAAAGTCGCAAAAAAAGCAAAACTAGAAGTAGTAGTTTTTCTTGGAATCTACTAAACGGATTTTCATGCGTTTTTCACTCATGGATACAGAGATTCCCGGCTAAGGTTTTATTTTACAATTTGGTCCCTGTTATTCACGAGTGAAGCCGGAGTGCATTGCTAGTTTTATATAAATACTACGTCGACTTTGTATCGCGACAGCCCTATTCGCCTTCCCAAAGCGTATTAGCAAACACAAACGAGAAATAATTTATCAAACATTCTTTCCATACGCGCCATTTATTTGCACATTCATTTAACTGATCGCTCATTTATTAAAGTACTATAATTGCCTAAATGTAATTAATTAGTGTTCTATACCTATTATAAAACAAAGAGGAATAAGAAGAGGATATGTCTTGCACGGTGGATGTCACTACAGCCTCCTGTGCAACGGAATTAGGCCGGGACGACCGGTAGGTACCTCTCGCTCACATAATACTACGGTAAAGTGACATTCAGTGTCGTGTTTCGTACGTTTTGTGAGTAGCCGGTGGCCTAAGGGCGGACGGATGAGGGCAGCGCATATGCATAGTTATTATGTGGATGATCATGGGCGTCGGTAGTCGTAAAAAGGCTCCGATTTCTCGTTTGCACCCCTAATCTATAAAGAAAATAAAAAAGTCTCCAAAAGCTTTATGTTAGTATCTGATCGATTTTATTATCGATTAAATCTACTAAACGGATTTTCATGCAAGGTCGCACCAAAACTAAATGGAAAACCTATGGAATTACCCCAGGGTATATTCAATTCGCCAAGACTCTATTTGTCAAACAATTATTAGCAACGTCTCATCCATAACAAAATATTCCTTAGGATATTCTTTGGCGTATGCATGTAAGTGAGTATGTAAGTATATGTGTGTGTGTGTGTGTGTGTGTGTGTGTGTGTGTGTGTGTGTGTGTGCGTGCGTGCGTGCGTGCGTGCGTGCGTGCGTGCGTGCGTGCGTGCGTGCGTGCGTGTGTGTGTGTGTGTGTGTGTATTGTAAGTATGATTGTGTGTGGTCATGTGGATTTTTTTTGTAATATATTGAGGCAAAAGTTTTTGACGACTACCGATATTCGCATTATTGTTATATAGTTGCGTGCTGCTGCCCCCTGCTTCCACCTTCACTGGAGCAATTTTGAGTTGTCGTTCCATCAGAAGAGGAGAATAATGGAATTGAGAATTATAGTATATTTACTTGTGTTCGTGAAGTTTATGCACAGCCGTGAAATATAAAAGCCTGATGATAAAACCGTCTACCGATCCCCGACGTCAGAAACGGGGAAATCCCTCTAGCCATGATAATGATAATTAAATTATATGTTACAAGCACGGCAATATCGAGATGCAACCCTGCTGTCTGAAGGGGATTGGTCCTTCTTTCGACCTCAAACCTAGTATCGTTGTCAGACGAGCATTCATAGCAATCCAATGAAGTTCTATTGGGCTTCTCTTCGCTAACACAGCATAAGTTCAGGTCAGGCAATAAAACTGTCTTCGACTGGCAAACCTGTAAACGGTTTCTTTGTAGTTTGAAAATTTCAAAATGAATGATTGAATTTGTTACGGGCCCTAGGGCGGTTTAACGCCTCCCCGAGGGAGCAACGCAAGCCCCGCCACTTATGACAGAGATCCTCTTCATGCAAGGTCAGTGTTACACCCTTCTAAAAGCTACCATAATTATTGGCAACGTCTCACATCACTCTTCAATATATTAATACCTTAGTCGAGGTAAGGCTATAATCGAAATTGTCGTTTCAAAGAGTCACCTACTCGAGTACTACATAGCGTTGTACCTTGGTGCTCAGGATTGCTGCTCCATCCCACCATGGTTCAGGCCTTGTCGTGGCGGTGGGGGTTAGTGGCCTGGTTTAAACCCAGGCGAGGCCAATTGGCCGAGGAGAATTTTTGCACCCCTCTTGTAAGAAGAGGGGGCTAAAGAGCAGGAGGAAGTAGCGCTCTTGGTACCCCTCTTATAAGAAAGGGAAACCAACAAACAACAGGAGGAGGCACTTTTGCGCACGGGGTAAGGGGCGTGGAAGGGAACCACACCCCATTACACTGTCGCAAAGTTAGTGGGGACGTCTGTGTTGCGGGACAACCCTGCTGTGGAGGAGGGATCGGTCCCTTGGGCAAGTGACTACCCGTCGAGATGCCCTCATGATTTGTTGTTCCGGAGCACCTCACCAAAGGCGGCACTGATGGCACTCGCCATGGTTTTTGTGGGTATTTGGCACTATAATGTGCCTCGAGCCCCACAAACCACTGGACCTCACCCAGGGCCAGTGAAAGCCCGTAAATGCGTTTCCTCGCGTAAACCAAAAAATGGTTTGCTGTTCCACGGGATTAAAATATGTTACAACAGTAACAATATATCACGCCAGTTCCCTAATGGTAGAGGGAACACGCTGCCACACGATCCTTACATAACCGCAACACCTCCTCTACATTTATAACTCGCTTTATACAAACACGCCGGTTGCGAAGATTTTTTTCGTGTAAATTGCGCGGGCGCAACCGATATGTTAATTTATATTTAAAATCAGTTGGGGCTCTATGGGGAAAGCCCACGTTCAATAGTGGGCGGGAATAGGCTGATTTCATTCATTCATCCATTTCACCGATAATGTCTTCTAAACATATTGCAAGTCATCTTGATAGCCTGTAGTCCAAGGTATACGGATCAGGTGTTCCGACCCCTCGTTTGAGTCCCAATATGAAAGAAGATCGATAACTTATATCATGTGTTCCAGTGATTTATATTTCACTATAAATTATAGCCGTAAGCTACAACATTAACTTGGTAAACTACCCTCCACTGTAGTGACAGAACCGCCCCGAGCCAAATCCTTTCCGACCTGCGACATGTCGAACCCGTTTCACAAGTTTTCTAACAAGGTATACATGAGGGTATAGGGAAAAATATCATTCAATTACTACTGAAACCTGTCTAGGAACGTCCATATCTCGTCTTAATGACCGTTGATGAATAATAAGTGTCTCTAACGGAATTGAGCACATGTGCAGGTGCCTGCCTAGTACTTGAAGAAAATGTTTGCTGCACACCAGCATCATATGGGAACATATTGGGCACTTACACTATTATGTACGAGAGCCATGCTGCATTGCAACGGAATCGGGCCGTCACGACCGGGGAAGTACCTCTCAGTCACACGGCACAGCCGCAAAGTAACAAGTAAACCTTTCATGCGGTTTAGCCCTAAAGTGACAAGTTGACAAGTAAACTGTCGCCTTTCATGCGATTCGTGAGTCGCCGGTGGCCCAAGCGGGTCAGCTAGTAGTAAATAAATATAAACAAAAACAAAAACTATAAAACATAATGTCATAACTAGTAGAATGTGAACCTTCAGTACCTTCACGCCTATTATCTCCGGTGAGGTAGGCAGAGGTGTGCGCTAGTACATCCACAACTGACTAACTATGGCCACTTCGGGCACATTCCAATCCCGGACAATTTAATGCATGCTCAGAATAATCTGAAGAACATTTAATAATAGTTGCCCGACGTGAAGATCGAACCCACGCGGCAAACGGTCATAACAGGCGACACCCGCATCGTTACACCACTGAGCAAAATGTCATTAGACATAAATCGTATCATGCCAAAACCGATGTTAAATATATGACTTCAATAACAATAAAAGTAAATGGGCTCATAAAATGTTATTCTGTCATGTAGAAAATTATATAATAAGTTTTTTCTCTTTTATCTAAGGCCGCTTACAGATGGTTCTTCTTTATCACTCTCTTTTGAAGATCCGCGTATGCATATGCGATACCCTCCTTCACCTCATTGGGGGACCCAAATGGCCAACCGGCTACTCACAGACCGCAGGAAAGAGGCAACATAAATTTAATTGCGGTACTATGTTACCAGCCTCTGATCGTACCGATCCCATTTAGCCGCAATGCAGTTTGGCACTACCTTCGACTAAATACTTAAATCCATGGTGGGCAAATGAGGAATGGAAGCCTTTTTACGATTACCAACGCCTATGAACGTCTGCACAATTATTATGAAAATACTTTGCCATCCTTACCGAGGAGGTACTCTCCAATGGGCCATGCCAGCAGACATTTTAGTTATGCAGAACGGTAGCAAATTTGATCGTATCTACTTTGATTGGCCGATTAAACAGCGATTTAGGGTGACAGATTACAGATAAGACACGTAACGAAAGACGCCAAGAATAAATTACAATGACACTCTTCTACTTCTAAATTTGACAATTTCTGTTCATTCGTTCTAAGTTTGAAGCATAGATTTAGAAAAATACCAAAGTATACAGTGAGTGCCTGAAAACCGACCATATAAAAGATGTGCAACTGTGAAATTATCAACTTTGTAAAAACAACTTAAACACATGCGCGTGAAGTTGATACATTTTTAAATTTTGCATATCTTTTAAATAGAATCTAAATTGTGGAAACGACTTAAAGTCATACAAGTTAGGTTAATAATATAAATACAATATCTTTTTATGTACAATCACGGATGCTAAACAATAACATTCGAATAAACCACTACACGGGTGGACTGAGATGATGACGGATGGAATCTATCTGTACTTAATAGATTAAACTAAAACCAATTCAGCAGATGGAAAGATTTAATCCTATTATATTATTGTAATCATTGATCCATTGATGTTCAGGAATTGTGCAGTACATTCCCTTATATAATTACCACGTATAAATTGGACCAAGAGAATAATACGACACGTATTCGAAATATTTTGTTTAGCGCTGGTTCTCCCTGTAATAGTGGATACACATAAAAACAGCCACCCCACAAGTTGCTATGTGTTAGTCAGCTGTATGATAATATTACAAAAAAAATGTTCTTTTTTACAAAGAATATTAAAAAACGTAATTAAGAAGTAATAATGTTTTTAGTAAAGTGTTATGCTGCACTGCACCCGAATTGGACCGGCACGACCTGGGAGGCACCGCTCACTCACATGATACCGCCTTAAAAGTGATGACTAAGCTTTCGCGTTTTGTGCGGTCTGCAAGTAGGCGTAGTCCCACTGGGGGTCAGAGGACAACGTTATGGATAAGAACTCATCTGCATATGAGGATGTGAAGGTTAACCAATAGCATATAATTAGTCTGGCCATAAATATTATCACAAAGATGAAAAATGTTACATTTGAAATTGGAATCTGTCATTTTTATACGATTGATCATTATGTTTTCTCAATTTTGGCGACAATACATTGTACAATATTTTGCGATATTAAAATGGAGTGGGATGATAAAGAGAACAGATCACAGAGTACACAAAGTACGTATGGAGCGAATTGCCATTTTTAAAACTCTCCATACACTTGGTATTAATCAAATGTTTGTATACCGAGCTATTAATAGGTACAATGAGACATCCTCTGTTTGTGACAGAGAAAGATCTGGCCGTCCGCGTGGTGTTGGTACGAAAAAGCGACCAGAGCTCCTAATTAGTCGACAGAGTGCAACGCGGGCCTTATTCGACTTGAGCGAAGGTATGGCGGGATGTTAGCTATGAAGGAGTAACTGAGCCATTTTTTGTGAAAAAGGTATCAAAACATCGACACGAGTGTATCAAAATACCATTATTGAAAAGGTATCTAAGCTCCTTAAATACCATGGTAGATAACCAAGTATGGTTCTTCCAGCAGGACTCGGGACCAAATCATAAAACTCGATCCACCAAATCTTGGTTAAAACGAACGTTCCGGAATTGACCAGTGCTGAAGTGCCCTTTCTTTTTGTCCCGACATTAATCCGCTGGGTTATGATTAATGGTCAGTTGATAGAGTTAATGCCTCCGCTAAACGGGATGATAATTTGGTGTCCCTAAAACAATCCATACGGTTGGCAGTGTAGAATTTCCCCATACAAAGAGAGAGCTTTTATTGATAACTTGCCTCAAGATTTAAAGTACTGTATTGCAGCCAATGTATACCACTTCGAGTAAGCTTTTATATTTTTAATTGTTTTATATTTGTGTATTTCAATAACACACTACAACAGTAATAAATATTAATTGCATTAAAAAAATGTTTTTTATTTGTCGCAATATGTATGGGAAGACTGGGTATACTGTAATAAAGATAATGTAATCATATCATTGTTTTAAGAACCTCGGTAGTCTAGTGGCTAGCGCTTCGGACTCCCGCTCGGGTAATCCAGGTTCGATCCTGGCGATGAACAAATGAGTTTCTCTAACTTAAGTACACTATCTGTACGGTGAAGTATAACACCGTGGGGAAACCCGAATTTGACCTAATCTAGGATTGAGCCTAATTTCCCATCTGAGCGGCAGAGATCAGATGGCAGTCGCTCTGTGTAAAAACTGGCGTCCTCGTCAAATACCATAAATTGGGTAGCCGATCCTATATCATATATATAAACTGGATAAGGCTAGAGCGATGAAGAAGGCTTGTCTTATAGTTTAAATAAAATGTGTCAGATTGAGTAACAAAGTTTCATTTTAGATAAATGTACATCAGACTAATTATGAAAAATACAGTATCCTTGAAACTACTCTCACTCTCTTCCGTTAGGACGGATTTACACAGTTGACTCACCCTGAATTGGTTCAGTAACACAAAACGATCAGTTAAAAAGTTCAAATATTTATTAGGTTTTATTCAGGTTACCTTTGGCTTTTCCTCGAATTCAGTATCTACTCTATGTAAACCTTTTTTTTTTTTTTTGTTGGCTCGGGGAAACGCATTTACGGGCAATACAGTGCCGAAGATCTACAAGAAACACCGCGAGTGCAATCAATGAACGCCTTTGGTGAGGAGAGCATCCACCTCCACGGTTCAATTGGCTTCGCCCAAGGTGTCTCGGATCACCCCAGGCTACGGAGCCCCACCGCCACGGCAAGGCTTGAACAATGGAAGGGACTCTGTATAAATCTGCCTTTATACAACTTAAAAGTGAAATAAATATATTAAGTAATTTACGACAACATTATAAGACAATACTTATTCAGATGTCCGTCCGAAAAACTACAAACAGGAAAGAAAATTTAATTTCTTGAAACGGGATAGAGATGCCGAGTCTTAGACTCGTATCGCTAAATTGATTTCACGAATTAATGTTGTTTGTTCTCCTTCCATCGCAACATTATTTGCTACTCAGTCGTATACTAACGAATAATAATGTTGGTGTAACTTCTACTAATGAGGACCTATTATGTAATCTGTAGAAATTGAAAAAGAATTATGTAGGGTTATGTAGGTCTAAAGTCTTTTTTGACGTCATGTAAATTTATGACGCTAGCAGCATGCACGAAAACATATTTTCGCGATAGCATCATAACGTTACGGCAACATTCCAAGTCATTGTAATGTTCTGTGTGGGCGGAGCCTACGAGCGAGATAGCATTTTAGCACATACCAATTAGAGAACCGCTATCACGTGTAATGATAGCGTCCGAAAACTTACTTACAGACAGCCAGTTTTTCGGATATGAACGTGAAAGCCCCTAATGCTTGAAGTGCAGGAAGAATAAACATTATTAATTGTTAGTGGCTATTTATGCAATGCATTAAAGTTATACCGTATGTCTTCAACTTTCTCGTCCCATGTAGTTTGATTTTTTATTGTTTTTTATTTATTTAAGCGGGTTTGAATAAATAAAGACATCATCATTCATCATTATCAGCCCCTATCGGTCCACTGCTGGACATAGGCCTCTTGCAATGAACTCCAAAACGGCCGACATCCTGTTACTCCCATCCATCCCCGACCAGCCACTGCACGGAGATCGTTATCATAATCATCAGCCGGATGACATCCACCGCTTAACGTTAAGGTTTTCTCTTAATCTAAATCTTATTTTTTGAGCTTTGGCCTTTGTTTTCATATGATAATATTAATATGGCAACCCCAAAGCTCCTTTTAAAGGTTCATAATTCATGTTCAATCAAAGACCAGCCAGACCAGACCAACAGACTGTTACAACCTTCATCAGATAAACAAGCAATTAAACTTAATGTCGGCTGTGGAACTTGTTTCCAATACAAGGAATTGATTGCGTCTAACCACTTTTAGGGCCGGAGATTACTCAGTAAGATTTACATCCTATTAGACGGATAGTATTCGTGTACTTCTGCGATCCATTGGAGTTTTCAGTGATCATCACAGTTTATCATCAGTGTAGAAAACACAGAACAACTTATGTTAAGCCTACATACTAATTAAGTAGTGTCACATTTTTTTTCCCCTTTCTCTGCTGGATGTTGTACTATTTTATCAGTGCACGTCAAGATGGTGGATTTCCTGCTACCCAGAGCGTAACCGTGACATGGCGGAACAAAACATGAGCGAGAGGTCCTGACTACCCAAATCTACAGCATGGTACTAAATAAGCATATACCGTGTTGTAATCGGCATGGCATTTCATTCACTATTATAGCCATACTATTCACTATTATTCCCCTACAACATATATGTGTTGTAGGGGAAACAGGTTCTGGCTTGTCACTGGATTCTATATATACTTTTTTTTTTATTATTCACTGGTACACACTATATATATATATATATGTTGTATAAATCATTACAATAAAACTACTTTTCCGGGTTTTATCGCGGTTTCTATATTTTTTTTTTAAATAGCTCGACCTTGCAGATGCTTTACAGCAACCATGATCACGGATGGATGACGGATGTCCAGATGTCACAAGTTATAAAAAGTATCCGAGGAATTATAATTATTTTGTTGTTCGGATTAACGCAAACAGTACCTATTATATATTTTTTTAGGATATGGGAGCAAACGAGGATCCAGAGCTTTTTTTACTACTACCGGCGTCCATGAACATCCACATAACAACTATGCCGCTGAGTTGCCCTCGTTCCCCACTGCCCAATGGGCCACCGGCTTCTCACAAGCCACACGAAACGCGACACCGAAGCTGTCAATTTACGGCGTGCCGGCCCTATACCGCTGCAATGCAGAATCCTGTCTTCTGGTTTTATGTTTAGTTTTTGATTTGTTTAATTTTACGGACGCTATCATTATACGTGACAGCGGTTCTCTAATTGGTCTGTGCTAAAATGATCTCTCGCTCGTAGGCTCCGCTCACACAGAACATTACAATGACTTGGAACATTGCCTTAACGTTATGATGCTATCGCAAAAATATGTTCTCGTGCATGCTGCTAGCATCATAAATTTACATGACGTCAGAAAAGACTTTAGTCCTACATAACCCTACATAATTCTTTTTCAATTTCTACAGATTACATAATAGGTGCGTCCACACGAAGCAAGTAGGTCCTCATTAGTAGAAGTTACACCAACATTATTATTCGTTAGTATACGACTGAGTAGCAAATAAAGTTGCGATGGAAGGAGAACAAACAACATTAATTCGTGAAATCAATTTAGCGATACGAGTCTAAGACTCGGCATCTCCATCCCGTTTTAAGAAATTAAATTTTCTGTTCTGTTTGTTAGTTTATCGGACTTACATCTGAATAAGTATTGTCTCATAATATTGTCGTAAATGACTTAATGTATCTATTTTACTTTTAAGTTGTATAAAGGCACTACCATTGTTCAAGCATCGCCGTAGCAGTGGGGCTCAGTAGCCTGGGGTGATCCGAGACACCTTGCGCAAACCAATTAAACCGAGGAGGTGGCCCTTTGTACTCCTCTTATAAGAAGAGGTGATAAAAGAGCAGGAGGAGGAGGCGCTCCCTATATCCCTCTTATAAGAAGAGGGGACGAAAGAGCAAAATGAGGCAGCGCTATTGCGCACAGGATAAGGGTCGAGATGGGGACCTCACCGCATTGGACTGTCCCAAAGTAGGTGGGATTATCATGTAGTGCGGGACAACCTCATATGTGGAGGTGGAGTCGGTCCCATAGGGGGATGAGTAGCCGTCGAGGTATCCTGACGATATGTTATTCCGGGGAACCTCACCAAAGGCGGCATTGATGGCACTGGCGGTGGTTTTTGTGGGTATTCGGCACTACAATGTGGCGCGAGGCCCACACACCACTGGACCCACGGCCAGTGCAGGCGCTTAAATGCCTTTCCCCGAGGCAACGAAAAAATGTTTACACAGAGTAGATACTGAATTCGAGGAAAAACCAAAGGTGACCTGAATAAAACTTAATAAATATTTGAACTTTTTAACTGATCGTTTTGTGTTACTGAACGAATTCAGGGTGAGTCAACTGTGTAAATTGGTCCTAATGGTAAAACTAGTCTCACTCTCTTAGTGAGAGTAGTTTACTTATAACTGATTTAGTGTGTGTTTATTTTCTTGGTTAGGCCGAACACTTTTCAGTCCACCCTCGTACCGTTAAAAAAAAAAGAAAAAAAAACCCGGTAAAGATCGGTATAGGTGACGCGACGTCCTGATGCGTCTGCAAGACGCATAGTCTTGCGAATGTTTACGGGCGGCGGTATCCACTAAGAAACTGTTTGTTTGCCCCCTTTCTCATAAAAAATATCACTGCAGCGAATTTCAAAACATTTTTAATAACTAAATTCGTGAAGAATTTAGTTATTATAAATGTTCTGTTGGAGAGTGCTATGCTGCATTGTAGCGCAATTGAGCCGGCCTAATCGGGAATTGGTGTGGCTTTTTTAATTTTTAATTAATTTTATTTTAATTCACTCTTTAAGCAAAAGCCGCCTCTGAAGATGCGCAAAAGTCGATGCTCTGGACTTTACTCAGCATATCGTTTCCCACGGAGTAATTTTAGATTTTTATCGTATAGCAAACGAGAAATCGGAACCATTTTACAACCACCGACGCCCATTTTGCATATTCCTATACTATACTACAATGCCCACGCGTTGTCCTACTTTCCTCCTCCCCTACTATGGGTCATCGGCTAGTGAAAAACCGTACGAAGCGCGACACCGGAGACGTCATTTTACGCCGGTATCATGTGAGCGAGATGTACATCTCCGGTCGTACGAGCCCGATGCCGATGCTATGCAGCATGACACTACTTTATACCGAACACTCATTAAACAGATATAACACACTACTATCACCGCGCGGTTTCTTTTGCGTCACTGGTCCTGTTAGTCGTAGCGTCATGGTATATAGCTTATAGCCGTTCTCAATAACTACAATTATTTCACATAATATTCATTGTGACTTGGACTTGACATTGTGATTGGGACTATTTCACATAATATTCATTGTGCAATTTTTGGCCAATAGTTCGTGCGATAAGCGCGTTGAATTAAACGAGCTTCGTGTTATATCAACACAAGGAGCAGTAGAAACTCGGTGTTATGGATAAAAATAAAACTTGAAGTATTTGTAGCAACATTTAGAATATTTCCTTACTAGTAAAAGCTCAAGGAGTATTCTAGTTATAATAACTATTAAGTAAGCAAAAGTTTGCGACACGGCATATTACCAAGTTTCCCTGTTAAGTGCAGCCAGTAATGGGTTGTGACATTATATCAGATGAAGAAAATATACATTTTGCTCAGACGGGCCGTAAAATAAACTTTATAAATCGAACGTTTTCGTAAGAGGTAGTGCCATGCTGCGTAGGAGGAGGTAGTGCCATGAACGGTGCATGACACTACAACCTCCTATGCAACGGAACTGGCCCGGCCCGAACGGGGAAGTACCTCCCGCTCGCTTGATACCGCCGTAAAGTAAGAAACGCGATAACGTAGGTATCACTTGATACGTACGTTATCGCGTTTCCGCGGGTCGTGCGCATATTTGGGGGAAGGCGAAAAGAGGGCAAGTCATCGGCATAATTACGGTAGTTGTGTGGCACCGATTTCTCGTTTGTCCCCATATACTATAAATAAAAAAGAACAACAAATATTCAATCGATCGAACAAACAAAAAAGTATATACAATAATTACATACATACATTTAGTGGAGGCGCCTACAAATCACAATACCGGCGTAAAGTGACAGCTGCAATATCGCGTTTCGTGTGAGTTTTCGGTGGCCCATTAGAGGGGAGGAGGAAGGAGGATAATGTATTTGCAGAACTATTATGCAAATGTATATAGGTGTCGGTAGTTATCAATTACATAACAATTCAGAAAAAAAAACTTGTGGGATGTAATGGGATTTAACAACGGCTACGAATGTTAGTTTTAAAAGATGAACTTGGCACCATGTATGTAACAGCGATTACCCCACTCTATTTTAATGTCTCAAAATATTGTAAATGTATTGGCGCCAAAATAAGAAAACACAACGAACAATCGTATAAAAATGACAAGACTCCAAATTCAATTTGAACAGTATTTATGGCCAGACTAAGTATCATATACGTAACAAGAAATATCAGGGGTACTTCCGAAAGACTGAGTCAAATCAAAAAATCAAGCAGGGCTGCTGAGTGATTATAAAAAAATCGAATATTGGAAACATAGAAAAGTGATGGGATTATAGAATGCAATGAAAATTTCAAACAAAAATTGATCTAAATAAAAACGATTTTGAGATTTAAGGGAACATATTGGATAACTTCGATGAATATTCTGTTCGTTGCTACGGAAACCTTCCTTTGCTAGCCCGAGACGATCTTTACCGGTTTTTTTTAACGGTACGCGAGTGGACTGAAAAGTATTCGGTCTAACCAAGAAAATGAACACACACTAAACCAGTTATACTTTTTTTTTTCTACGTAACCACTATCAAGTTTCTGCCATCTCCCATTTAAAGCATCTAGACCGTTGCACAGTACAAAGCTACAATTGTGGATTTCAGCCATTGATTGCACAGGCGTGTGAACACGGGCGTTATCTTGATGAAATATGACTTTCCATCTCAGCATCCCTGCAGGTTTTTTTTTTGTTTTCTCTCGTAAACGATGTAGTAAGATACAGTAGTAATCGAAGTCTATACTCTGGCCCTTTTCAAGGTAATCAATCATAATTACACCTTTGCAATCTCAGGATAATGATGCCTTGTCTTTTCCACTGTTTCGATTGTTGGTCTGTTTCTGGCGTACAGTAATGAACCCATGTTTCGTCTTCAAACATTCACGTGAAATATTCAATCTCGTCCTTTTTTGTTCATCTTGTGGAAACCTAAATGTTTGACTGTGATGTTCTGAGTTCGTTCATGACAAATGCCTATAACCTCGACTATGTCTTTAATTTTCAATCTGCGGTCTCCCATAATTAAATCAAGTGTGTTTTAAATATTTAGTCAGTAGTGGACGTCGAAGGCCTTCCAGAGCGGGGTTCATCTTTCACACTCTCTCCACCACGCATAAATTCTGCTATCCATTTTTGATGGATGAACAAGACAGAGCAGAACCTTTTTACGAAGGTACTTAATGACGGCACGCTGCTCCATTTGCACTATGTGTGATTCCTTTGTTAAAAAAAATAAAATCACAACTATTTATCGCACATGTTTCGAACTTCACACAATTAACTAGCCTGAACTGAACTCAATAATGTGGGTAGATCTGATTTTTAGAGAGTTAGGCCGAGTACTTTTCAATCCACCTTCATCAATTCATCTGTGGCTTTTATTGATTGTCTTATAGCGATAACTTAGAAAGATTTCGAAATACTCCATTCCTTTAATGTTACGATTAGCCCATTAGGGTCCATTAGGGGGGAAGAAAAAAGAAGGGCAAGTCCCCTACAATATCTCCTTATATAAAAAGTGGTCCACAAAAGCTGTATGTCTGTATGTAATCTATTTTCTCAAACCTACTAAACTGATTTCTCTATTTTCACCAACGGATAGGGGTGTTCGCGAGAAAATTAGTATATAATTTGATTATTATGCACGTGCCAAGACGGGGCGGATAGTCATAATGAAAAATAATAACATTTTTTGTTTCGTCCAAATATGTAAATATGATAGTAGAGTAGAGGTTTGCTTAAAAAGAGATGTAACTGATGAAATAGTTTTGTAACTAGTTACAAGAGAAACAAAGGAAAGCATGTTAAAACAATAATGCAGGTACCTTCTCACAAACTTCTGACGCTCTCGGGAAGGGAATGTGACATTTTAAGCAAGTTCCATGTTCTTTAGAAACTTAAGACTTGTAATAAATGAGTTCAGTACTTTGTTTTATTTATGTGAACTAAGATTTGATTCAGTGTTTCTATTTAAATTGTGAAGGGAATAAAATTAAACTTGACTTTTAGTAGAACTTAACTAAAAGTAGGCGACCCATGCCAAGACCTTGCAGTGGGAAATTCCCATTAGCAAACTCTTCATTTATCTGCATATTCTTAGTATATTATTAGATTATTGAATAAAATTGTTCTATAGGTTTAATAATGAGACCACATTCTTCATCCGCTCTAAAAACTTTATCTTTCATCTCGAGCGTTCTTCTATACAGGGGGCGAACGAGAAGACAAATCCTTTTGATCACTGCCGACGCCCATAGACATCCACACCATTGTAATGCAGATGTGTTGTACTCCTTTCTACCTCCCCTCCAATAGACCACCGGCTACTCACAAGCCACACGTAACGTGAGAGCACGGCTGCCATGTGCGTGAGAGGTACCTCTCTTCTCGTGCTAGCCTAATCCGGCTGCATTCATAGCAAGTTCCGTTCTTGTTCGCGTTAGACGCATTTCATACTTTATTTACTGTACAACGCACATCTCATAGATTGGAATATGACGCTAGCATCACCCGACAGATCCCGAACATTTCCCGTGTAACTCCGGTCCTATTGGTCGCATTAATCTTATGCGCCATGGTGTAAAACCTATAGCTTTCTATTAGATTAAGTATTCATTACAAGCCGGGCCAGTAGTTCCTATGATTAGCGCGTTTAAACAAACAAACCAACTCTTCATCATTTCATTATTAGTATACATTTTAATGACTATCGTATGCCTCAAGATACAGGCACTTCCTTAGCGTAGGCTCATAATTAAGACGATGTCAGTAGCACACACTTGAGTAATTACAACACGTCTGAAGTCAGCATTAGACGCACATTTTGACGGCTTCGTTGTTCATTCGCGATAAATAAGGAGCTAAGCGAAAATTTGTGTATAGAAAATTGTTAAGGCTTGCACAATTCTGACACGCGTGGTTAAAGAATGAGGCAAAAATGGATGTAGATGTGATAAAGGAAAATGAAGCTAACGAATTTGGATTAACGTTCAAATTTGCACATAAGTACACTTGGCAAACTTTTTGATAATTTACGTACGCATTATTACATTTCTTTTATAGAACAGTGTAGGCAAGCGAGCAGTCGGAGCTTTTTTACGACTGCCTTCCCTCCCCCTCCCCCCAATGGGCCATCGACTACTCACAAACCGCACGAAACGGAACACTGAATATCTCAAATTACGGCGGCATTGTGTGAGCGAGAGGTACTTCCCCGGTCGCGCCAGCACAATACTGTTGCATATTCTGTAGTGTCATGCACTATGCACGGCACAACCTCCTTCTATGCAGCGAGTCACTGCCTCTTCCTATACGACCACTGTATTTTAACTCAACAGACGTACAGATGGACCACGAAATGATCACGGCTCCGTTTTCACATTTTGAGCTACGGAATCTGAAAAATCCGAAAAAAAAACTCGTTACTTACGAGTGGAAGTCACACACCGGGGGTTCCTTACTAAAGGAAGCTAGAAGCATGATATCCTATGAACAATTGCCACTGCGATCTCGCAAATGACGAGGATAATGATGTCTTATAAAATAAATATTATGAGTCATTATTATCATCATCAGGCGGACGGAGTCTACTGCTGTACATAGGTCTCCTCATAGCGCAACCTAGGCATAAGTCACTTTGTTACAATTTATGTTAAATTATATAAAAGGAGTCAACGATGAGGGTCCTTAGAGATTTAGACTGCCCTTTAAATACATTTATTTGATGATGGTCTCTCCACGTTCACAACCAAGAACCAACTTAAAATGGTACAAGGAACAAACAATGGAGTCAATACAGTTTTAATAGGGGTTAAAAAGTGGGGGAACGAAGTCTTATGTGGGAACTTGTCCGAGAATCCCTGCTGCAGTCTGGGTGATCCCTTATTTATCTTGTTATAACTGCAATCACCAGTCGGATTACTCTTCGCTCCTCAAACCCAATAGTGGAAGATTATGATGACATCATATGAAGATATATTAAATACAAACTTAAAAGAAAAGAAGACTGGAGCTCCTTTTATATAATAAAAAATTGTTCGTGACATATTTGATATATTTTGTATCACGAATATACAGGTTCCCGGCGGAAAAGAAAAAAACTATTTAATTATCATTTGCCGATAGCGTCAGCCATCGTTCCGTCCTCAACGTCCAGCAAAAAAAGAGTGTCATTTCTTCAACACTGAGAACACCCTCCGTCTAACAGTCAAAGATAACAGTTATATTTTTTATAAAATGTTTAAGTAGCAAAAATATAATTGCTGCAATTTCACGTTAACTACAAATACAATTTTGTATTTCTTTTTCATGGATTTAATAAGAACACAACAATATTCGCATTGAATGCGTATTAAATATCCCAAATAACTCAAACGCGGGCGGATCATCTGTCAAC
This sequence comes from Eumaeus atala, assembly GCA_017140195.1. Lineage (NCBI taxonomy): Eukaryota > Metazoa > Arthropoda > Insecta > Lepidoptera > Lycaenidae > Eumaeus > Eumaeus atala. Next base: position 111,089 of record JAFELO010000049.1, on the reverse strand, counting down.
ACGCCTAGGCTTTTTACGTCTCCGTGTGAACAGATACGCGCGTTCATAATACTCTCGTGCGCATGGGGCCTTGTTTCTATTGTAAGTTCTTACATCTTCAAATTGTCAATATTCCAGGTCCTACTGGTGTTGATTTCCTTGCGATTATCAAAATATGCTCAAAGCAGTCTTCACATTGCATTTATTTAGATGTATGTTCCTTTTTTCTGTGCTTCAAGGATCACAGATCTAAGTTTTCAAAAAAAATTCAGTTTGATTCTGAAAAAAAGGTCTTGTCAGACGTACAGACAAACAGACTTCTAACACAATCATTATTTAAGTATTCCGTATTTATATTGAGCTACGGAACCCTGGAATTAATAAAGTCATCGTACAAGTGTCGCATTGGTAGCGTAGAGATACGTGTCCGAATGGACCTTGTGCTTCGGTGCTTATTTCGTCGTTGATGCGGGAAACGCATTTACGCGCCTTCACTTGCCCTGGCTAGGGTCCAGTGGTGTGTGGGACTCGCAGCACATCATAGTGCCGAATACCCACACAAACCACCGCGAGTGCCACCGGTGTCGCCCTTGGTGAGGTGCCACGGAACAACGAATCATCAGGGCACCTTGACGGCTAGTCAACCTCCTAAGGGACCAACTTCACCTCCACCGATGGGGTTGCCACGCACTACAGGACAACCCCACCGACTTTGGGACAGTGCAATGAAGTGAGGTTCCCATCCTCGCCCCTTGCCCCGTGCGCAAAAGCGTCTCTTACTGTTGTTTTTTGGTCCCCTCTTCTTATAAGAGGGGTTCAAGGATCCCCCTCGGTTCAATTAGCTTCGCATTGGGTTCACCCCAGGCTACTAAGTCCAACCGCCACGACAAGGCTTGAACCCCGGTGGGGGTGCTATTTGTGCCTATTCAATGCAAAGTAACGCACAGACAAACAATCAAATGTTTCCTCTTTATAATGTTAGCATAGACAAGCGGTACCTCGTGGTTTCATCCACGTATACTTCAACGGTGTAGAACCTACGCTCACCAAAGAACATACATGTTCGAATAGGTACGTTTGTTTTTTATTTTTTATGTAAATTATTCAATAAAAATATGTATGAAGCCCGGAACTGAAACGGGATGTCAAAATTGAATATTTGTGGCAAAGGAAATGTTCTTGTACTCAGGTTTTTATGTAGCGACGATAAACGGCCAAGCGGATTACCGATATATTGCGTCAGTGAAAGAGATTTTTTATAGGTGGTAAGGGGCAGCGTACAATAGGGGCAGCTAGAGAGAGATATTCATCATCGTAATTATCAGCCCTTATCGGTCCCCTGCTGGACACAGACCTCTCTCAATGAACGCCAGGACGACCGATCTCCTGCTACTCGCATCCACCCCCGAATAGAAGGATATTAGTGGTGATTAATTATCGACGCCCATATAAATGAAATTGTTGTGCAGACATTGCCCTTCTATTTTCGAGCTCTCCTATGGGCCACATAAGTCTCACAAGCAGCACGAAAAAAGACAGCACCTTTGTTACTGTGCTCTCACAGTAACAAATTAGTACAGGGGGCAAACGAGGAATAGGAAGCTTTTTCCATCCGCATTGTTACCATGCCGATGTGTTGCCCTCTTTTCCGAATCCAGTAATGTGCGAAGAGAAGCGAGAGGTACCTCCCATGTCGTGCCAGCAATTCTGCTCCAATACGATGCTGCATGCTTGGAACTACCTCCTGCCGACGCACTGATAAGTACGTAATCAATGATAATGACTAGTTCGAGTAGTTGAAGTTTTTCTTACAGTATAGGGGGCAAACGAGCAACCGGTACCTTTCTACGACTACGGACGCCCATGAACATCAACACAATTACTATAATAATAAGAATAATAAACGTTTATTTCAGACAATAGTCCATATTTGGTTATGTAAATAATGTTACAAAATATATTTAAAAAAAATCATTTGCACATTGGTTTTAACGTACAAATCGTCGCGTCGTCATACGAAAAAGAAACTATGCAGATACGTAGCCCTCCTTTTCACCTACTCCCCCCTAATGGGCCACCGGCTACTCACAAACCGCACGAGCCGTACCGGCCCAATTAACCTGAAGACAAAAAAGTCTTAGTAGTCAGTCGAACTGTTGAGGCTGGACTAGCGCCGCCAACCAGTATTAGGTCCCTCCGAAAAAAAATAAAAAAAAGCCGGCTCAATTCAGCTGCAATGCAGCATGTCACTACCTCTTACTAAAGCGTGATATATTTAGGCGCGGATTGCTTTAGCTCTGGTGGCCAGCCGTGTCGGTACAGTCACAGCCATGGACACAATAACATCTGAACGCAATAACACAATACTTTGATTGTGCCTGGGTATATAAAAGGTTTACACGAAGCTTCTGAATGCTTTCGACCCGCATGCGGGGTACATTTGAACATTTTGTACGTTTGAATAAATTTCACGAGTTATATGAATCCAACTCAATATAGCTCTACAATCGAACATATAGAAACGTATTTTTATTTATATTGCACTAGCGGTCAGTCACAAAATATGACAATAAATATAAAAATTGTGTACTTTAAGCTCAACCTCGTAAACAATACACGTTACCATGACAACGAATTCAATTTTTTTGTCATTCGGGACGCCTATTGTCAATAATTTCTGCAGTTATGTTTGGTTTTCATTACAATCTATAACGTTTTAGAAAGTGTTATATAGTCTGTTCCATAGAGTTTATGTAGGATTCCAATGGTATAATTTTTTTTTTATTTACCTGTTGCTTCGATGCCAATTCAATGCAAAATAACAAACAAATAAACAATCAAGTGTTTCTTCTTTATAATACTAGCATAAAAAAGCGGCACCCCGTGGTTTTATCCACGTAAACTTCAACGGTGTAGGTGTCTTTTATGCACTTTTATGCAGTAGAATTTCGAATAACCCTTTCTCTGTACTCCCCTACACTCACCAAAGAACATAAATGCCAAAATTCTGTTTCTTGAGATCAGTAGTTCCGGCTGTGTCGTCCGTCCGTCAGCCAATTAGACATTCAGTAACGGAAGAGCTTCATGTACAAGGCCAACCTAGCAGCCTAAGACCTAAGTGAGTATTAACGCCTATAGACAGAGTACGAATATTTTTGTGAAGGCTTATCCTGCTTCATGGACCAGCGAAAACTCACAAACCCCCCGAAACACGACAGCTTAATTGTTACTTTGCGGTGACATCATGCGAGCAAGAGATACCTCCCCGGGCGTGTCAGCCTACATCAGCTGTAATGCAGCATTACAAATTTATGTTGTACCTTTCAATATGCAGAATGTAAGGTGACCTTTTATACGTTACAACTTTACCTTAACCTAAATGTTCGAACCTTGTGAGTTGTAAAGACTTTATCATGTAATAAAAAAGGCCTTCTAGGCTTTGCGTATCTTTAGTACAATTGTGTATAGGTGCCGGTAATCACTTATCATGAATTTGCTAGTCAACCCTTATGTTGTGTACTAAAAAACCTTACAGCGAACACATTTTATTGACCTGAACAATGAAAAAGTGGTAACATCCAGCAAAGGAAGCCCACTGAGTCCCTGATGGGAATCTATCTTATCTTTAACGTTACTTTTACATTCAAGTAGTAAACACGATCGTTGTGAGGTTTTATTAATAACAATTAAATGAAAATAAAACAAGGACTTGGTTAAAATCGTTTTGATAGTGTTCATCTCACAAAAGGGAGATCTGAAAACGATTTTTGTAACAGGTAGTGCCATGCTGCCTTATAGTTACATTACCGTATGCTATATATGTGCACAATGCGTCGACATAGTAATTATGTGGATGTACATGGGCGTCGGCAGTTATAAAAAAGCCTACGATTGCTCGTCTGCCCGTTTGCCCCCTATTGTATAGAAAAAATGTCTTTTTTCTCGAAACCAGTCGCGTTTCATTCAGTTTATGAGAGCAACGGATCCGCATGACAATAATACGGATGTCTGTGGGTGTCGGTTGTCGTCAAAAGTTTCCAATTACTGGTCCCCCTCCTCTTTATATCGACACTGACATATTTACACCTAAGCAACACACATTAATGGGAAGTAGCTTTTTTAAACTTTGATAAATCAATTAATGACCGTCTCCAATTTTATTGAACTTTTAATTTGTAAATTTCGGTCTATACATCGCAAAGGCAAATACGATCTTGGCATTTATTAAATAATTCGTTGAGAGAGTTGAGTCCATTAAAAGAAGTATTTAGGCTTTGTCAAAAATTTACAATTGAAAAAGTTACCAAATTTTTTTTAGTTAAAATTTAATGGAGGCAAATCAAAATAAATGTGTGTGCACTTAGGAACACGCATTAGAAGTTGTACTTCTTTTGCCTTACAAGATAAAAATCTTAAAGTAATAAATATATATACGACTACTACTACGAGCACGACTTCGAGAATAGCAGCATCGACGCTGACCGGCCCGGGGAGAACGTGCGCTTTGACCTGTCCAAGTTGATCCTAAGGCCAATACGTCGGGAGGATTCATTTGGGCTGTGCGACATTTCCTGCAAGCTCTCCAACGATAGCAGGAGATCGGTCGTCTTGTCGTTCATTGAGAGAAGCCTATGTCCAGCAGTGGACCGATAAGGACTATCGGACTTAAGGATTGACTCATCGTCAGTTTTTCATGACATTTTTCCCTAACGCGCCAAAAGAAGTAAAACTTCAAAGTGAATGGACCTATGAGGAGGTACCTTGCTGCAAGGAGGAGATAGTGCCATGCATGGTGCATGACACTACATCCTCCTACGTAACGGAATTGGACCGGCACGACCGGGGAGGCATCTCTGGCTCACTTGATACCGGTGTAAAGTGACAGCGTCGCTGTCACGCTCCGTGTGGTTTGTGAGTAGCCGGTGGCTCATCGAGGGGGTGATAGGGGGCAACGCATCTGCGTGACAATCATGCGAATGTCCACGGGCGTCGGTAGGCTTCGATTGCTCGTTTTCTCCCTTATGCTATAAAAAATAAAGAATAAAACTTTCTCATTTCCAAGCCTCGTTAATGTTATAAATTATATTCATATCGTGATACATAGTTTTCGTAGCTGTCATGTAATTACGACCGCGAATTTTGGTTTGCGTGGTAATCGTTCTATTGTGATTGCAATGTACTGCGGTGAACCGCAAACTGGTGTCAAACGTATGAAATATGCGAATATCCTAACTTCAGTTTAGTGCTGTTGTTAATGGCGTGCACGCCATGTATTACATAAGTTTGGAGGCAACGCAAGGCAACTATTCAGAACTGACTTTTAATTGGGAAGTAGCAGTCCGTCGCGAATTCGTACGGATATTCAACAAAATATGGCATTTGATTTACAAAAACATAATTTCGACCTCGTAAACATCATACGTCACTATGACAGCAATTTCAATTCGTGACAGCATAACGTCTGTCGGGGTGGCTAGTTGTCAATGATTTTTGCAGCTATGTTGCAGCTTAAATAAGCTAAGTCAGTCTAATGGTAAAATATTTTGTCAAATAGGTTCAGCAGTTTCGTAGCCTATTCAATGCTAATAAAGAAACAAGCAAATAATGAAATAATTCTCCTCTACATAATGTTAGTATGTACGTATTGATACTTTTTAAAATGAAACACTACTCGTTACCATGACAACGAATTCAATTTTTTTGTCATTCGGGACAGCTATTGTCAATAATTTCTGCAGTTATATTTGGTTTTCATTACAATCTATAACGTTTTAGAAAGTGTTATATAGCCTATGATAATAATATATTTTTGAAATGAAAATTTATTTCAGCGCGTTATAAAATTTTTGGGTGCACAAAAATCTTGGCACTCGTGTCAACGCCACGTCACTCCGTTAGCCTTTTTTTTCGGAGGGACCCAGTACTGGTTGGCGGTGCTATTGCTCCCGCCTCAACAGTTCATCGAAGAAGCGAATATTTTTGAGCCTACTGGTTTAGGGAGACGATAGGGGGACAGACCCGGGGGGGGGGGTCTTTTCGCGCAGATGTGAAAATATGTACTTGGTTGTATATGGGCATACCCTACAGTGATTATTTTTAGGACCAAAAAGGGGGAGATGGTCCCGCACTCCACACTGCACGCAGTAGCTTTAGCTGCATTACAGACATAGTTTAAACTTTTCATTCCCTACGACAGTCCGCATCATCTAGATTTTGCAAACTTAAGAAAAGCTATTATGAACGCTTGGTTCTTAAGGGTAAAAACGGGATTCTATAAGTTAAGACTCAGCTATCCATATGTCTGTATGTTCATCATTCCATCTTTTTTATAGTATACGTCCCTGTACCATAAAAAAGACAGCAAAGCAAACGAGCAAGTGGAGCCTTCTCATGGCTATCGACGCCAATAGATGGATGTGTATTTATTTATTTTTGCATTTTCGTCACGCAGACGCGTTGGCTTCCTCTCCTCCTTCCCTCCAATGACTACTCAGAAACCGGATGCAAAAAGACAGCATATCTGTCACTTTACAGCGGTGTCATGTGTGACGCACTCGTCCCTCCCCGGTTGTGCTGGATTCAGCATGACACTACCCCTTATATATAACTGTTTGTCCGTGAGTTCGCGTCCGCTCAAGTTCGTCGTTGAAACCGCTTTCCTGTCCGTTTTTCACGTCGATTGTGTATCTGCACATCTCCGGAGGACACTCCGCTTTGATATTTGAAACATAAACCTCCTTTGTGTTTTGTTTTATCTCTGACATATGACCCAAATTTCGCAAGTTCTGTCTCGATATGAACAAATGCGTGTAATAAAAGGTATGAGGGTATCCGTACCCAAAGGGTAAGCAGATGCCCAACAGATAGACAGACGTACGGTCCCGGTCCGTCCATTTGTCCATCTATCTATCTGCCGGTCATCAAGCTGTATCTCAAGAATCTTCATATTTAGAGAGATGATTTTTTCACAAATGACTTATTACAGTGAAACTGTTTGTGCCGGTGGCCCATTAGAGGGGCTGAAAAAGCTGACAACGCATCAGCATAATTATGCTAATGTTCATGGGCGTCGGTTGTTGTTGAAAGGTTCCGATTGCACGTTTGTCCCCCTATACTATGAAAACTACTTTTACCGATTTTCTCGCGATTTATCTAATTATTTAACCAGCTCAGCTTTTTAAAAGGTTTACAGCAACCACGGTCACGTGTGGACTGATATTACACGTGTACAGATATCACAATTTATTAAAAGTACCCAACGAATTATATTGATTTAGTTTTTCCGATTTATTCCGACAGTACATAATGTATCTTGTATGTCAGTGGGTGAAAAGTCAAGGGTTCTTCCCTTGGCTTGGCACCAGCGAACCCTTGGCTTGGCAACAGCGATCCTCTCTATCTAAATTTGTTTTTTTTTTTAATTTCACATAATCCTTGGAAGGAATCGGCGAGGAGCGAGGATTTGCGCTTATCAAATTTGTTGGCCAACATTGTTGGGCCAACTTCACAATACTCACAGACCGCAGGTTTTATAACACACCGGTGTTTCATACCGTGTATATGTGCTTTAACGCGAGTTTTTATAAATTATTCTACTTTGCCCTATATAAGAGAGTCACAATCAAGCTTGTTCACTCCTGCATCTTGTAAAATTAGTTTTATTGTAAAGAATAACATTCGCGTACACTTAAGATACATTGACATATACAAAAAATGGAAAAAATATTTATATCTATAGCAATATGTATCTTTATTATTTGTGTATTTTCGTGACTATAATAAAAGATACTTCAAACGTCTTATCAAAGTTCATTATTTTACAATCGCGATGTTTCAGATGTTTTACACTTTCGTCATTTCATAGGTAGTTTATTGATTCATTTGCTAAATGAATCGTGAGTGACGTTCATAAAGTGAGAAACAACTGATCACGATGCTTTTGATGAAGATTTCTTAATTTTTAATACACCATTGGTGCATTTGACACAATAAAAAGACTTAACAATGAAAATGGTTATTTTTACGTCACGGTAATATAATTAAATTGTTGAGGTGTCGTTTCCGTTCGCTAATTACGACTGTTAGATATTTTGTGATTAATGGCGCGAACAGAACTCCCTTCCCTCCAGTTCGGAGATGCCCGAGAGACAAATGAAGTTACAATCTCGACGGGAGCAGACAAATAGGACAGATTAAATAGCTTTAGTGGCTGTGGGTGTTGCATTCATTGTCATTTCATTCTGTTTTTTTTTTTTTTTTTTTGTAAAAACTGTAGTGAATTTGTATTTATTTAATTTTATATTTTATCATGTTTTCAGTGTTTTTATAAAAGAATTATATTATTTTAGAAATGAAAATGAAATAAATTGTACCCTCGTTATGTGTCCGGCAGATGACCATGGCGATAATGAATCCTTATTTTTAACGAAACAAACTAGAAGAATTGTTAGTAAAACTGACCACTACTTTATTATAGGGGGACACACGATAAGTCTGATCTTCTTGATAATTACTGACGCTCATAAACATCAGCGTAATTACAATAAGACCACTTTTACGGATTTTACCGCGGTTTATTAAATTATTTATGCAGCCCGAGGTTTCGGAAGCTCTACAGCAACCATGGTCAGGGCTGGACTGTCCACATGTGCTGCTTCTGAAAAGTCGGGCTACATAAATAATTTAATGAACCGCGATAAAATCCGTAATAGTAGTTTTATTGTAACGACTAAGATTCGCGTAAACATAAGACATCAATATTCGCGTAATAGTCATGTAAATACGTTGCCCTCCAATAGGGCACTAGCTACTTACAATAGGTATACCCTCAGTCGCTCCTGCCCAAATCCGGTGCAATGCAGCATTCCACTACTCTTACTACAAAAAAGTAGCTTAGTTAAACGTTTTCGTCAAGTGTATGTGATTTCAAATCCTTCCAGAACTCCTAACAATATTAAAGCGATGCTATACATGTCGACTTTATTGAAAAGGTTCGATTGCACCCTTAGGTACGGGACCATAGAGTTAACACGGTTACTATTGGATTAAGCACATAGGGTGAAGCCAAGTGCCGACTAAACATTAACTGCAGTAAAGTTCCCATTTAAATAGGCTTAAATAGTAATCCTATTTGAATTAAGGGTGTAACACTTTCAAAGCCTATCTTTTAAATATATTTCTATATTCCACAGGGAAATGGTGCAAGGACAACATAACAAAAGATTTTATCTCTTATTATTCAAATCACAAACAATCAAAATTATTTGCTGACATAACCCGTGGAGTCCCCGTAGAGTTGCCACAAACCACGGGACACGGTTTATTATTTGTCTCCATTTTTATTTACAGCCTTACTTTATTCTTGCTACACGTTACATTATTGTTCTTTAAGCGACGTATATCCCACATTCTGCCTCATGGTCTAGTGGTAAGCATGTTCAACCACAATCGTGAGGTCCAGTGTTCGAGTCCAGGGTCTGACCAAAGTGCTGTTGGGATTTTTCAATGTTTAGAAACCATCTAAAAATTGTTATTATATTTATATATTGTTATTATAAATACCATTCCGAAGCTAGAAGTTTGGCGGTCTAGCACCCCCGTGCCTCGGAGGACACGTTAAACGTTCGGGCCTGGGCCTGCTCCC
>JAFELO010000049.1:47118-101450 GCA_017140195.1 Eumaeus atala | reverse complement strand
ACCAAAAGAGATTATGAGAACAGAGACTGCCCTTGTGCCTGCGAACACACTTGTGCACTATAATAGGTCCTGCGGAGCTTGGCCCCCCACTCAAATCCACCACTGCTACTCCTGTGTCGCCTGGATCGGCAGCGTCATCCACTATGAACCCTTTCATATGATCGCAGGGAGAGAGGAACCCGGAGAAACCGAGGGAAGGAGCAAAAACTGCCTTAGGACCAGCAACGAATTTAATCTGGAGAAAATATGAGAAGTAAGAGTATGTCCAATTTGCCTCCCTAATCATAGCGCAGACAGTACAAGATTACAATGACTTATACAAGCCGAGAAAAGAGAGGGCAGCCTGTTGAGGTCTTCTTCTGACTTGAGGTTCTTGTGTAAATGTCACCCTTTTGTTGAGCAATTCCATCGTGTCTGATATTCATTAATTAAGTTTTGGATGGTAATTTCTATTGAGCTAAATAACTTTTCTATCTACTCTAGAGAATAGATTGTTTTGGTCTTAAAAAATAAGGACCAGAGAGGTTCTTTGAGCGATAATACATGGCCGCATGACGTTGGCTAGAGTCGGCTTGTTCAGAATAAAGCTATTAAGATGAAGCTAGAAATTAGCGTGATTTATCACAGATCCCAAACTAGAAATCAGATTTGAAAACTTTTCGTATAATTGTTTCCACAAGCGTTGACGTCAACAATTTTGTAAATTAACGTAAATTCATATAGATCACCCGATCTTTACGAATTTACATTAAATAACGAAAAGAAAAGTTGCTCGGTACATATTCATATAAATAAATATACATATTCATATAATACTCGGTACATATTCATATAATCAAATAAATAAATATTTATTTGATTTGTTCGTTTGGGATCGACAACTTATTACTAAGTTCATTTCGCATTCGACAGATTAAAAAAATCCCCATAATTATTACAATGCGAAAACGTATGTCAAGTTGTGAAGTTTAGTTATAAATTTGTTAAGTTAAAATTCTAGTTAAAAGCTGGTGACAAATGTTAAATGATGTTAAATAATGATAAATGCTACGAATCTAGATCTGCTACGAAATTTTGGTTATGCTACCAGACGTAGTCGGGTAAAATAAGACAATCCTTCAGAATTACCCAAAAATATTACTGCTGCGGTAAAATGCATTCACTTCAATAATTTAGCCAACAAATATGTGAAAATAGTTACCTCATAATATAGAGTCGCGAATGGTCTGCACTTCATTGGAAGGCTTGTCAATAGAACATCTAGTTCATAAAATAATCGCAATAAAAACAACAAGCCGTTATATCAGTGTATCGACACGAAGCGTAAATGTATCTCAATCTAAATGCTACTATAAAGCTTTAACATTTTCATTGTTGCAAAAACACATTTCTCATAAATGTTATGTTGCTTAAATCATCACCTATCCTTTACTCCGGCACAGCCAGGTAAAAGTACAATGAAAAACAAACAAAGGTATATTTTTCATTTCTTATTTTCTTATTGCCCCTACGTTTTCTCAATTAACTGAGGAGAAAACCCGGAATCAAATGAAATTTACGTTAATCAAACCAATCCATAGCTCTAATTAAGAAACATAAAAAAAAATATACATAACCCACATATGCTCGAAAAACATTAGCCTCTTTGAGATGCAGTCGGGTAAAACATATTTACCCTTATAAAGATTCTTAAAAGTTTAAAATCTTTACATTTTCAATAGAAGAAAGAGCTTTTTTTGTGAAATAATTTTGACAAAACAAATACGTTTGATTGATGATCCAGTCCTTAATTTGCGACCTTAAAGACATGTTTTCGAAAAGTGAAGAAGAGATAAAAGGTTATATAAATCACAAAATGACGAATGTAAAAGAAAAACGACAAATTAGTTAGTTAGAGATACACTGCATAAATTTTTAACGACACTACCTACACCCATAAAAATCCGCATTATTACCACGTAGATGCGTTGCCCAACCCCCGAACGGGCCACCGGTTACTCACAATCAGCACGAAACGTGACGGTATAGCTGTCACTTTACAGTGGTGTCATGTGAGCGAGAGTTACCTCCCCGGTCGTGCTGGCCCAAACGGCTGCATTGCAGCATCTTGTTATAAATAAGTGAAATTGAAGATAAACTCACTATCACTACTTTTACTTTTTAATATAATAGCCAACTGATTATTATATATGGATTAATTGATCAAAGGGGGCCCAAGTCTCTGCCATCAAGCTCACGCACGATACCTGAAATAGCTCTCGCGTTATCATGGGTGGTTGGGCTCATTAGTAAGATCATGACCGCGGAAATTACCCAAAATAACTTGGAATACACCTCTTCTTACGCTTAAATGTCGCTTAACGTCAGGTGTACTTTTCCCGTCGTACCAGTTGCATAAGCTTACAAAAGCGAATGCTTTGCCGGTAGTAGACGGTGATAGATCACATTTGACTCTACTTAAACATGGTGCCTCGTTTAAATAACTCAACTCAGTTCACACATACACCATCGCTTCCCCAACTTTATACATCTCATCTAGCTAACGACCTAATTACCGTAACTTACAATAGTAGTTCCAATTATATTTTAATGAAAACCTTAAAAGACATGATTTGTAAAACTTTTACTAGTTTTACTAATCACATCTGTGTGTGGAGTCTGAACAAGAAGTTGAAGTTATAAGACACATCATATTTTGTTAGACGTCATGCCATGCTACATTGCATCCGAATGGAGCTGAGACGACCCGGCAGGTGTATCTCGCTCTCATGATATCGCTGCACATTGACGGCTCATCTGTCGTGTTAGGTACAATTTGTGAGATTTTGTGACTCATTAGACGTGAGAAGAAAATGAGGGTAACACGTCTCAGAATGTGGATTTTTACAGGTGTCGGTAATCATCAAAATGCTTCTACTACTCGTAAGCTTCCAATTATTAAGTATCGTTACCATAAAAAATATCTTACTTGAATACCTAATAATGTGTAATAGCATTACAAAAGGTTTATAAGTTTTGAGTCGCATAGTTATTGGGTAAATCCAACGCATAGATTTGGAGTCAAAGTCCTCCAAGGTGGCGAAAGGTTGCCGTAAGATTTATGTGGTGAGGGGTCCTTTATTATGTAGGGAAGTCCCTGCAGTCGTTAGGTAGGTGTGCTGGGCCGGCGTCAAGAACTTCTAATGTGCTAAAGTAAAGGTGAAGCGTCAACGAATAAAAATTAATTGTCTTTTCGTTTTCGGCTAATTCCTATCCTAATAATGTCAATGGGCGTTGATTATCAACCAAATCGGGAAAACCAATAGTTACATATAATAACAAGAAAGTGTTAAATCAGGATTCCTAGATTAAAACAATGACTACTTATGTGTTAGTGCCGTAAGAATAAAGCACTTCATAAAAAAAACTAGTAATATTAATAGCACAGACAGACACTTAAATTTTTACGGTTCCGTGTCCAGAGGTAAACGTCACCAACTCTTGTGAACCGTTATATGTGACTTTCCATGTCAGCTAAGTGGAATTTGACAGTCATAGGTGATGTATTCGATGACCGGACGTTGAGGTTAGTCCGTGTGTTACGCCAAAATATATTTCCGTTGTCTAGTACTTGTAACACAAGTCCTTCCAAGTGTAATAACTTCACAGATGATATTATTATTATGTATAAGTTTTCGCTGTAAAAATATACTAAAAACGGAATAGAATAAACGTTTAAGTGATTGCGAGTCCCATGCGTCCACGTGATTTTTGTCCGTTCCTTAAAAGAGAATTGTGGAATGGAATCCTTCGTTTGTGAGTCCGATCTGCGCTTGGCCGGTTTTCATATTTATATGTACGGATAGAGCTTGTAAGCGAGCAACTGGTTCACTTGTTGGTAAGTGTCTACGATATCCGGGTCGTGTCAACATTAAAGTATCAAAAAATATCACAATGTATCACACATCATATCTCAAGTAAATATGACGGCCACTCAACATTAATAAACAGCCATACCTCGAAACCGTTGCCAGGTTAGATTAATTTTATGTCGTTATTTAAATTTATGTTGTACAGAAATTTATGCCATGTGTAATATATACATAAGCCTTCTACCAAGTCTAATATTTTCGGTCGGAAAAATGACTAACAGCATATTCTATATTCCAGGACAGCTGTCCTTGTATGGTGCTATCTAGAAATGCATTTCATCATCGTCATCATTATCAGCCCTTATCGGTCCACTGCTGGACATAGACCTCTCTCAATGAACGCCAAGACAACCGATCTCCTGCGACTCGCATAAAGCCCGGACCAGCCACTGCACAGAGATCGTCTTTCCACCTGGTGAACACTTCGTTTTCCTAAACACGGCCTCCACTCCAGAACCTTGCTGGCCCATGTGCCATCTGTTCTCCTGTGTGTGTGACCAGCCCATTGCCACTTCAGTGAGCCTTTTCGTCGCGCGATATCGGATACTTTGGTTCTCTGCATTATGAATTCGTTACGAATTCTGTCGGACAGAGAAACATTTACACAGTGACAACATTCATAGATGCGTCCGGCGGTTGTACGGACCTCGCGGCATGAAGTGGAATACTTATATGTTGAGAACTATGTTATATATTATATTTATTAAGTGTTCTTCCAGGGCACAAAAAATTGCCATTTTTATTTGCACTAATCGGAGTTCTATTTTGCCGCTATTTATCCTGGTTTTTGCATTGCGAGCATTACCATTTTGTTTGTAAGTTTTGACACTTTTGCGCTATTGCGTTAGTGCCGTAAGATATTCGGAAAGATATTCGGTTAGAGGACGTGATTTCAGTAAAAATCTGTGCCATGCTGCATTGCAGCCGAATTTGGCCGATACGATGATTGACTAACGCTGACACCGCCGTTAAGTGGCATTTTTGGTGTGGGAGGAAAGGCGCGTAACACATTTGCATAACAATTATGTTATACACATGATACCGCTCTAAAGTGACATCTTCGGTTTCGTGTTTCGTGCGGTTTGTGTGTAGCCCATGGCCCATTGCAAAAGGAAAATATTCGGATGGTTCTGGGCGTCGATATTCATCAAGTGGCTTAGACTCACCGTATGCCTTTAATTCACTCATCACCTACGCTTACCCCAATATAGAGGCTTGTATAGGGAGCAAAGGCGCAATCGGTGACTTTTGACGACAGACGTCCACATACTCGTATATCCGCGTTATTACTATCATGCAGTTACTCTCCTTTTTCCCTCCCCTCATATGGGCCATCGGCTACTCACAAACCACGCGAAAAGCGACTGCATAGCTGTTAAAGGCGATGGCATGTGCCCAATTCAGCTGCAATACAGCATAGCACTACCTCTTGCAACTTAAAAACATTTTCTTCATACAATTTAAACTGTATTTTATCCCGCTTTTTAAACTTAACATAGCTGGAGATAAAAGTCGATTGAATATAGCAATAAACTTGGCTATCGTTGCGAATACTTTCAGTAAAGATACAAGTATTATGGAAACTCGGGATACGATCCCGTGCAGAGACAACGTCTCCTGGGATACATTTTTACGAACAGGATAGGTTTTCCCGTCCCTACGAAAACAATAGGTATTCTCTATTTCAATAAATTTAATCAGAGTCAGGGATATTGTACCTAAGGCACGTTTTTGTGATGTTTTGGCTGTATATAAAAAAAATTAAAATCTTTATTTACTTTACAAATATATTTTTATCACTGTCTGGGAATCTCCTTTCATGATTGAGCCTCTCGTGTTGTTACAGGCCCGCTCCTACATCGCGCGCGACATTACATTTATTTTACAAAACATGACATACATTTTACAAAATAGTTTTTACAATATTATTTTGGATGTTACATGTTATATAAAATTATTGTATATTACAATAAAATCACTTTTACTGATTTTATCGTTTATTTCATTACTTTACTATCCCGACGTTTCTAGTTTGACGTCATTCCATATGAAAAACTCTTGGATACAGTTAAGATTTTTTTTTAATGTCTAATCATTATGTTTTTAGTCGTTTTTTGAATTAATTTATGTTACATATTTAAAGCAAGCAGGAATTGCCTAGTAGTTATAAAAATATATATGTATAATAATTGACATAAATTTTAAAAAATCATCATACGTCCTAAAAAATTATTCTCGAATGTAAAATACATAATCTATTCTGGTAACTTTAATATATAAAAGTTTATAGTTTACAATATAATGGAACTATGTTCACTTATATTGTAAACTGTAAAGTTAAAGAGTTTGAACGTGCTGATCTCGGGAACATCTGGTGATGGTGGTGATAGATTAGGTGAGACGCCATTTAACGACAAAGGTTGTATCCTATATACCACCATGCTACAACAAATACCGTAGGAATTTGACTCGCACACGAAGGTATCTTTGCCATTAAATGTTACAATTAAAATTATCGAGCAAAATCATTACGTCTCTTGTATGGGAGGCCCTCTAAATAATTATTTAATAATGGTGTCAGTCCACCCGTGACCATGGTTGCTGTAAAGCTTCTGAAAAGTCGGGCTATATAAATAATTGAATAAACCGCGGTAGAATCCGTAAAAGTAATTTTATTGTAATAATTATTATATTCTGTTATTTAGTATTTGTTGTTATAGCGGTAATACATCATCTGTCAACATTTCAACTCTGTAGTTATCACGGACGGACGGATGGACTGCGGTGCCTTAGTAATAGGGATCCGTTTTTTACTCCTTGGGCACGAAAACCTGAAAAAGATCGGAGTTGGCCGGGTTGGCTTTATAAGCTACAGGGTGATATTTGTATTAAAATAAAATTCAATGTGAGACAGTTTATAAGATCTAAATGATCACCAAAATCGTTTATTTTATTTACGCAGAGGAAGTACCAACCACGCCCGGGTGGACCAGAATGGTGTGTCGGACCCAGCATAGAGTGTGCTACAAACTAAACCCTTCAGATCATCAAAACAATTTTTTGGTAGGGTAGGTACCCTGGGTAGGGTCCAGTCATGTGTGGAACTCGCAGGTCCAGGTGCCCTGGAACAACAAATCATCAGGGCACCTGGACGCTGTTCAGCCACCTAAGGGACCGATGCCTTCTACACAACGAGGACGCCCCGCACCACAGGACAACGCCACCAACTTTGGGACAGTACAATGGGGTGAGGTTCCCATCCTCTCACCTATTCCAACGCGCAGAAGCCCCGCCTCCTCTTGCTCTTTTTCTTTTCTTCTTATAAGGGGGGTACAAATAGCGGCTCCTCCTTCTGGTCCGTAGTCCTCTGTTCTTATAGGAGGGGTACAAAGAGCAGCCCCCTCCTTGGTTCAATTGGCTTCGTACAAGGTGTCTCGTTTCACCCCAGGCCACGTAGCCCCGCCCGACACGACAACACTTGAACCACGGTAGGGATCACCAAGACACCTAAGTTGATCTTACATTTTATTATTCCAAATATAATTGGAGCTAATATTATCCTGGCGAACGCAGAGTGTGTTTTAATTGCTAATTTCGCAGTCCCATTTACAATTTATGTTATTCGACTCTATAATTTTCTATAAAAGGAGTTCACATGGGAGATTATGAGAGAGAGGCTCAAAGAGACTATAAAAGTTGTATTAAACTTTTATATACATTTATTCAATTGGTCTTTCCACATTCACAATCATGAAAAAACTCATAATAGTACATGCACAACAAAGGAATTAATACAGTTTTTGATATTGGCTAGTAAAAATGTGATGGTATGAAGTCTTATCTGGCAGTTGTCCGAGACTCCCGGCTGCAACTTGGATAGTCCTTTGTCTATATTGTTATTATTCCATAATCACTAATCGTCACGGATTGTCCTTCACTCCTTATATTCAATATTTGAATAACATCGTGTTTAATAACTGGAAAATAAAAATCAGAAGAAGTTAAAAGGAGTAAGAGCTCTGAAAAGGAACACACAACCAATAAGATTAACATTCTCCTGGCTTCATGAGCCAACTAAAAATCAGGAAATATATATACTGTGTTACAAATATATAGAATTTGACAACAAAACAACCATAAAACATGGCGTCGGCAAGAAATCATGAACTCACCCCTTTATTGAAATATTAATTTTTGCATTGTGACACGAATATATAGGTTCCCGGCTGAAGAGAAAAAACTATTTAATTATGGGTTTGGCTGACGCTATCTGCCATCGCAATTATATCCATCCTCGTCATCGCCAAAAGGAAAAAGAGTGACATTTCTTCAACGCAGAGCATATTAATCCTTACAGTCTAAGATGACAGATATACTTTTTTATAAAATATTTAAGTTTCTAAACATAATTGTTACACGACGTCCTGAAAATGATAAAGGATACAAAGCAGGACGATTAATCCATGAATCATACACATACAACGCACACTGTAATTACTGTTACCATTATAATGTAATTATTTCACGTCGCATTTGCTTGACAATACTGTGTTACGTCTCCTAAATAATATATTACTACAACGGGTTAATCTATTCTGCGATATTGTTGCTAAGTTCGTGAACACAAACTCGCAAGTTTCCCAACAATGTTGTGTTTTAACGCAAATAAGGATCAGTAAGCTGGATGAACTCGCCCTAATGTAGTGTGCGCGACAGATTCGGGATCATTATACGTAACTGTCAATTATAGATATATAAATAGGTCAACGGCGTTACAGGAGTTCCTCGGGATCAGTTTTAGCACCCACTGTTATTACAAGACATGTATGTTTCGTAACTACAAGAGTATTATTTTGGTGATACTAACAATAAAAATGTCGTCCTAGACCAAATTCAGACACGGCGGCCATCTCTATAGACCAGCCAACTGCGCAGGACGTATTATAGTGCACAAGTGTGTGCGCAGGCAAATGTGCACTCCTTGCACCCTCATTCGCCTGTTCCGATGGGACGACACGACCGCAAAGATATCAGGCGCAGGACCGACGGCTTGACGTGCTTTCCAAGACACGGGGGTGTAACAACGCCAATTTCCTGACTTGGGACTGGACATGGATTCACCTGCGTTTCTTTACAAAGGGATATGATACTATATATTTTTTTTGGAATGTAAGGGAGATAATGAACATAAATATTTAGCATCATTACACATCAATCGTAACATTATAAAGGCTATTTTTATATTTGAATGTATGTATGTTGTAATTCGTTCACTGCTGTACGCATGCGGATGAAATGTTGTACATAATTTAGATTACATAAGATCATCGTCGTCAAAAACGCACAAGTATAAAACATCTGCCACTTCACAGCGGTATCATACGAGGCCGTCACCGCCCAATTTGTATGCAATACAGCACAGCCCTACCTTATACAGAATTAAAAAATAATCGACTACTATTTTAATATAATGTGTATGTACTAATTATATAAGTGCAGCTATGAACTAATTATCCTCCTAATATCTATGTTCAATATCTTAATAGTAAATTTTAAAAACAGAAAACCCGTCTGCTTGCCATATAAAGTATATTGCAAGCAGAATGGTTTTCTTATTAATGTATTCAGTGTCACTCATAGTCTCAAGACGAATACGCTTAAATCTGTCACGCCGTTCAAGCTATAGCTGGGCGGTAGTGTAGGTAGAAATCTACATAAATGAAATTTACATACACTCGGAAGTAGCTATCTTAAGACATAGATAGGTAGAAAATGCTTTTATTTGTAACAAAGAAAACAATTATTTATTGCAACAAACAATTATTACTTTTACAGTGCGTCAATTACTTTTACAGTGCGTCAATTACTTTTACAGTGCGTCAATTACTTTTACAGTGCGTCAATTTAATACACAAATATACTAGCTCCATTGGCTGTAATACAGTCCTTTAAACGTAGAGGCCAGTTATCAATAGAAGCGCGCGTATTTTACATGGGGAAATTCTTCACTGCCAATCGTATGGATTGTTCTATAGACTCCAAATTATCATAGCGTTTAGAGAAAGCGAAAAATGACCATAATTTAACAGATTAAGATCGGAACTAGACGACGGCCGGTCTTCAGCTCCGATGAAGTCGGAGACGCTCACTTCTAACCAGCACTGTGATGACCGAAGCTTTGTGACCCAGCGCCGAGTCTTTCTTTAAGGATCATCCTTGATTATTGAACATGGTGTTATTAAGGGGCTTAACTACCTTCTCAAGAATGGTACCTTGGTATACTTCTGCTGTTTTGATATCTTTTTCACTAAAATATGGCTCAGTCACTCTTTTATATCTAACAACCCAGCAAATCGATCGCAGAAGTCGCATAATCACCATATTTCACTCTGTCTATTAGCTGCAATGCTAGTCGACAGAGTGAAAGTGCCAACAAGTTGAAAAAAAATTCGGCAAATGCCGTGTATGTTTGTTAAAATGTTTCTCATCATCATTCCTCATTATCTCATTATCAGTCCTTATCGGACCACTGCTGGACATAGGCCTCTCTCAATGAACGTCTTCCCTAGTCTCTTGGAGAACGGTCGACCAACACTTCGTTTTCCTAAACGCGGCCTCCACTCCAGAACCTTACTGGCCCATCTACCATCTGTTCTCCTGAGTGTGTGACCAGCCCATTGCCACTTCAGTGAGCCTTTTCGTCGCGTGATATCGAATACTTTAGTTCTCTGCCTTATGAATTTGTCGAATTCTGTCGGGCAGAAAAACACCCAACATTGCATGTTGAATAGCCCGCCGAACTACCGCAAACTTGCGGACCAATCCTAAATTAAGAGGCCATGTTTTGGCCCCGTAGGTTATCACGAGGAAAACGCGTTGTTTGAAGACTTTCATCTTCCAACTAAATCCTTCTATCGGCTTCCTCCTCGAAGTTATATCTACCTAATTGCAATAATTGTCCAAAGTAGACGTATTCGACTACGACTTCGAGAATAGCACCATCGACGTTGACTGGCCTAGAGAGAAGTGTGTGTTTAGTGACCTTAGTCTTGTCCAAGTTCATCCTAAGGACAATATGTCGGGAAGATTCATTTGGACTGTGCCACATTTCCTGCAAGCTATCCAACGATTCGACCAACACAACGATATCGTCGGCGAAACAAAGATGTGAGATTACTCGCCATTAATATTTATGCAGCATCTTGCCCAGATAATGTCTTAAGACGTCCTCCAAAGTGTTAGTTTACAATTTCGGGGAAATAACACTCCCCTGACGCACTCCTCGATGCAAATGGATTGACCTTGTTTGACCTCATGGAATCAGAACGGACATAAAAGCATCGTCATACAATGCTCTCAGTACTTTGACCTGACCTGACATCGCTGTAAAGCTTCCAGAACAACCCAAGTTTCGACTGAATCAAACGCATTTTCATAATCCACAAAGGCAAGGCACAGCGGGTAATTGTAATCATGTGTCCTTTGTAAGACTTGCCTTATGGTAAAAATGTAGTTTATGATGCTAAATCCTCCGTGAGACCCAGCCTGCTCCGGTGGCTCGCGTCGAAAGCCTATATTCAGAGAGTCTCTAACCAATCGGTGATCATTTCCGGTTTTAAACCTGTTGATCACGGAGACATCCCTAAATATATGGTTTTGGTCCCTCATAATGGCTCTGCCATGTCCACTTCCTATGCGGTTTCTTCCTAAAATAGGAATTCGTTAGGAAGAGTCCTTCCCGTGGAAATTCATCAGCATTTGATCTGCTGCGAGTTCTACTTCAGACTCCCTGGAGTCCCAAACTCCATTCAACACCATTTCTTACTTTGGCATTAAAGTCTCCCATAACAACAATGGAGTGGGTCGTACAGGTGTTATGTAAGGCCTTTGAGACATCGTCATAGGTTGTCTCCACGTCGTCATGGGAATGTGTCGAGGTTGACGCGTATACTTGTATGACCTTGGGCTATACCTGTTATTGAGTTTAAGTATGAGATACGCCACCCTACCCGACACACTAGAGATTTCTACGATATTACCCACGAGGGACTTATTCACGAGGAATCCCACGCTGCCTTGTAATGGAGTGTCGCCCACCCTGAATTGGAATAGGTGACCAGAAGGCAGAGTTATGGTGTCCTTGCCTTGTTTTCGGACTTCACGTTTCCCCAAAATGTGCCATCGGACTTTTTCCAGTTCTACCTCCGGCTCAACCAAGTGGTAACTAGTTTGAGCGTTCGTCCGTTATGCGTAGCCAGGTCAAATCGGTGGTAGCGATCCGAAGCCCGGATATTCTTGGCACCCCTTATTCCACCGTTACCGTGGCTGCTACCGTGGCCAAGACTAGTGGAACTACCGGGAACTGGGGGCCGAATTCTATTGCTGTCATCCACCTGAGGTTAATGCTCACAATTGCCGCGCTGCGCAGGCGGATTGGCAAATCGCAGATTAGGTTTCGGACCGGCGTCACTTCTGCCTGTCGTCGATCCGATTGATGGTACCGCCATCACTCGGCGCGAGCGCCTTCCAGTGCTCCCGTCTATTTCACTGTCACTATGAAACAGATAAGACACCAAACAACCACCTTCCTGAAGCCTCTTCATTCGTAAGAGACTAGTGCCCTTTTACGTCGCCCTGGGCTTGGATTGAGGGTGAGGGTATCCTAAGGCTGCCCCCACACAGCTGTTTCTCAATTGTAAAAAAATGTAATCTGTAAATAAAGATTCCTGCGACCTCCCTTTGCGTACCGCTTCAGTGGGCATTCCCATTTTACTGTACTAACCATCTTTAATTTATCAATTAAGAAATGACCAGTGCGTCTCTTTTAGGCTGCAAGTCTTAAGCTATCTCTTTAAAAGTCCTGATATGGTTTAAAGTGCTATCTTCATTTCCCGAGAAAAATATTATGGTTTCGGACAGAATTTTTTTTTGAATTCCTTCCCTTACTGCTTTGACCACCTTTTTCGCACGAACTCTTTGCCGCCCAGATCTTTCTCTGCCACAAACGGATGAAGTCATGTTGTGCCTATTAATAGTCCGGTAATCAACACGATGTATGGGGAGTTTTAAAAATTGCATTTGCCTCCATACATGCTTTGTGTAATGCAATCACAGCGGTTCTGTTTCCCCTATCAAACAACTTCATTTTAACATCGAAAAGTATTGTACAATGAACTGGAACACACAAAATGAGAAAACACTTAAAAAAATATTATTTACCCTGTCTAAAGAGAAGTGATTAATCAGGGCTATAGATATTACAGGTAGTATATCCGCCTCCATGCCAGATATTACTCTTATAGAACGCTAAGATGGCCCCTGCCACTCCCACCTATCCAGAACGGACATGCGAATAAGAAATCTGCGACTCACGATGAATTTCACTTTTAATAATTTCTCCGTATTTTATCAAATCCAAACCAATTAGCAATTCTTAATATGAATATTGATGACAATTCCGTCCGCTTTCCCTCTTAAATATTTTGCGGGGATTTTGATAAATTCTTTAAAAATTCAATACTGGCATTTCAATTTTATTTCACACGTGAGTTCAATCGTAAATTTTATCTTGTTAAATTCATAGATCTTTTTCTATCTATTTTATACAGTTACGCTCATCGGTCGTTATGGTAAAATGACAGACTATAATGCAGACTTTGTCATTGTCAATATTTGGAGCGCTAATTATACTGAGACTTGTTCTTTCTGAACCTTATTGAGCTACCAAGAAGAAAAATACTTGCACTGAACTTATACGTATTTATTGTTGAGCAGGGCGACCGCGGTTAATGGTGCACAAGACCGGACTAAAAATAATAAGATAAAATTATATACCACAAAGTTATGCTTCACTTATGGCTCGAGCATATTCTAGTTATTTTACTGATCATACTATTATACATTAAAAATAATTATTTTAGATTATTATTCTGCCACTAGCTATTTGAATACAAGTCTAGTATAAATTTTACTAAGTATCATTTGATATTCACAATAATTCGATTAATCGATAATTTAAATAATGGAATCCATTTATTATTTAATTTACATAATCAGTTATTATTTAATTTATTTGTTATAATCAAAGTATGATGTGAGTAGTAGGAGATCAGCCGTCTTGGCGTTCACTGAACGAGGGAAATGTCCAGCAGTGGACCGGTAAGGGCTGATGATGATGATGGACATAATCAAAACATAGCATAAACGAGGCTCTTTTTATAGTTTAGGGGGACTACCGAGAAATCGGAGCCTTTTGTCGACAACCGGCGCCCATGAACATCAGCATAATTACTATGCCGATACGCTGCCCTTCTTTTCGCCTCCCTCCTCAATGGGCCACCGGCTACTCACGCTTTACGTAACACGTCACCGAAGATGCCACCTCACGTCGGTATCATGTGAGCGAGAGGTACCTACCCAGTCGTGAAACTTTTCCGTTGGTCCATATATTCGACCACCTACTTTTTTTATTGACTAGGAGGGCAAACGAGCATTCGGATCCTTTTTACGACTATCGACGCCTATGAACATCCACATAATTACTACGCCGATGAGCTCAAAGTGGGCCACCGGTTACTCACAAACCGCACGAGACGCGACGCCGTAGGTGTCACTTTACGGCGGTATTATATGAGCGAGAGGTACCTCCCGGTCGTGTCGGTCCATTTCCGTTGCATAGGAGGATGTAGTGACATGCACTATGCATGGCCCTACATCCTCCTATGCAGCATGGCGCTACATCTTCCAAAACCTAACCTAGACCTATGTTCAAGACTTGCTAATGATAATGAATGCATATCATTTCTAAAGTTGCTAAAGTCGTTAGCAGTCACAAAATTCACACGACAAATGCTACGAGACTGTTGCAGCTACGTTTATAATTGCCAGTAACTGAGAGTGTTGCTAGGAAATCGTATCGTATTATATACAAGCGAAAACTTAATTGCAAATTTAAATTAACACTGAGCGTTACAAAGTTTCTGAAACACACGAATACAAGGACACATTATCATCATGACACACTGAACACAGACACGTATTAATGCAAGATTGGCCTTCCCCTTGTTCCTCGTGAAAAAATCATAACACCATAAAAAAACTTAAATGAGAACCCATTAATTGGAGGCCCATCTTTTTATTGAAAGCAAAACTGTAGCTCACGAATGCGTATTAATGAACTGCAATCCCCGTTTTCCTCGTGGAAAATCATAACACCATAAAAAAGTCCAAAATGAAAACGGGACATCTTATCATGAGCTTCGATATTTGATGATCTTGTACGTACAATTTTTTTACAAATAAATAATTCTAATTCTCAATCGATGTCGAACATATGCCTTTCACATGATAACGTGTTGTATTACGTTCCGAGCGATACTAATGTTCCGGATGGGTGAAGCCTGTGAGTTAGAGAGTATATCAAGTCATCTCTCACACTCACAGTTTTCACATCTATCACGTAAAATTATTTCGTCACTGAAATTACTTACAGATAATAGGAAACAACATTTTTTTTTATAGCAGTGGGAGATAAACAAGCAATCGGAACTATTTGGTGACTACTGAAGCCCATAAAAATTGGCACAGAACAAATAAAAATTTCAAATTTATTCCAATTTTATAAACATTAAAATTTATTCATACACTATCTGTCCCGACAGCCGACCGTTCACAATTAGGAAATTTGTTGAGAATTTCTAACCATCTCTTAGGCAATATCAAGATTTTCCAACACATTTTTAATGATTTACGTAGATACCATTGACCACAGCAAAAAACACAAAAACAAAAGAATTATCAAACGTTAAGGTCGTCCTGAGGCTGTGGGCGTACAAACACTAGGTAGTTTCATATTTATTCTCTTTTTCCTCAGTAAATGGGCTACTCAACAAAAAATATTTTTTTCAAGTCGCGCCAGTAGTTTCTGAGATCAGTATTTTCGGATAAAGAGTCTATACAATATAAAGGTGAAGAATTTAATTTCTCTGTTTTAATGTGTGATCTATATCATACACGGTATAATTTTAATATGAGTTGCTGTAATGTGATATTAGTAGATACAAATTAACACAATAATATGCAAAACGCAAATCGGTAACTAACCCGCATCGTTATTGTATGATAAAGTACAATAATACAAATTGGTACTACAATAGTCACGCTATGACACCGTTTATAAAGCTATCTGTACCGTATCTAAACATTAAATATCGTTAGAAAAAAAGCTAATGCGTTCTGTATTCAGTAAACTTTGCTACTAAAACTTCACGATTTCGTCAAACATTGATATTTTTAATGCGTCAAAAAAAAGCAACATACATTCTATCTATACATTTTATTTTTTTTCATAAATAATGTTACAGATTATTTGTCTTCATCCAAAACCTATATTTATGCTGATGATTTAAAAATCGGCCGAGTAATTAACTCCCCGAATGATTATATTTTATTGCAAAATGATATTTTAAGGTTAGAACAATGGTGTGACGATAATTCTATGAAATTGAACATTAAAAAGCGCAACACTGTAACCTATTCCCGAAAAACAAACTTATTGAATGTTATATATAAGTTACCTTGTTGGAGATGAAGTAATCCAGAAAATTGAAACGATTAAAGATTTGGCCGTAATTTTGGATAAAAAACTAACTTTCATTCCTCAAATCGAGCGAGTTGTAGCAAAGGCTACTAAGATGATGGGTTTCATAATGAGGAACTACTTTATAACAGCTTATTTAGAAGTATAATGGAATACTGTATACAGGTGTGGAGACCACATTATGCACCCATACTCTTAGGTTAGAAGGAATCCAGAAAAGTTTTATGGGGCGCCTGGCGTTCTCTGTTGGTAAATCTAAGGAATTGACGTCATATACCGATCGACTTAAATACTTTTCTCGCTTTACTAGAACTGGTTTCCTTGCTTTTGCCACACAAGCACAAATTGTCGATGCTCTATTTCAGTATAAGATTATCAGGAACAAAATAGAATGTACTCAACTTTTGAAGCTGATAAATTTATGGATCCCAAACAAGATACCTGCGACAACCAATAACGCCTCTATATTGCCGACCAGAGAGAACTGTCCTTGGTTTGAATTCTCCACTATGCAGAGTGGTTAGAGTCATAAACTCCTGTAGTAAATTTGTGGATCTACACTTTGACACGCCTTCATCTCTCTGTATGAATTTGTTAAAAAATGTATAATATAATATATTTCGTTGTTATTATCTCCTAAAATTGTATTTATGTCCTATTTGTAGCCTAATAAAATTTCAAATTTTAATTTTTTTATTACTATTTAGAACTAAATTGTCAATTTGTAAAGGAAAATTTACACTATTTTTTACATTTTTTTATTTATTCTTTTTATTTGACTATGCACCAATATCCTAAAATGAATTTTAACTAATAATGTATGTAATAGGAATTGTATTTAACACAGATAATACTTTAACTTTCATTTAATTGTAATTTTAAAGTGTTGTATAGTTTCACCTATGGACATGTTTTTTTATTTTATGTGGACAATGATTTTTAACACACTGACTCTTTTTTAGATATTTTTTTTAATGTACATATATTTTGTTGTTAGTAAAAGTAATATTGTGTCACTGAATATTCCTTATGCTCTAAGGAAAGTGTTAGTGTAAAACTTGCCGAAATAGTATTGTCACTTACGAATATCGAAATTTAGTGCATTGTTATTTTAATGTTTAACTGTATTTTTTTATTATCTTGAAACATTTTATTCTTATTATCACAGTTATCTAATTGCAAGCTGAGTTCGTCTTGTAACATGTTCACTTTATTCTTTGTGTCTGTATGTTCATGAGCTATTACTTCATGTGTACAATTGTGGATGGACCTACTACTATTAAATAAATAAATAAATATACATATAACACCACAAAGTCTGTCTTTATGTGTTAAATTTTCTCTGTGAAATGTACTGAACGGATTTTCATGCAGTTTACAGCGATTTCCGAGAAAGGTTTAGTGTATAATTTGTTAAAACAACAATCAGGCCCATTTTATTCATGGACGAAGCCGGGGCAGATCGTTAGATAAGTATACAATCTTAATAGCAAAATTAGTTAATGTGATGGTGTGGTAGACCTATTATAAAAAATATGAATTATGGTTACAAGTTTTTACTTAATTGAAGTGTCCTCAATATAAATAAATTAAAGCTTTAATAATACGTTGCAAGAAAAATCATTTTCTCAGATATCACGCGAAGAATAAGCTCGCTGATGCGGCATTGGGCTGGTCACATACTGGTGAACAGAGGTTCTGGAGTGGAGGCCACGTTTGGGAAAACGAAGAGTTGGTCGACCGTGCAACAGGTGGGAAGGCGATGTCCATGCAGTAACCGGTCCCGGATGGATGTGAGTAGCAGGAGATCGGTCAACTTGCCGTTCATTGAAAGAGGCCTATGACCACCATGGTTCAAGCCTTGTGATGGCTGTGGGGCGCAGTAGCCTGGGGTGAACACAGGCGAAGCCAATTGAGCCGAGGGGGAATGTTTTTTGCACCCCTCTCATAAGAAGATGGGGCTTAGGAGTGGGTGAAGGATAGCTCTTTGTACCTTCTTATAAGAGGAGGGGACAAAAAGGGCAATAGAAGAATGCGCGTTTTTCGCACGGGGCAAGGGGTATGCATGGGAACCTCACCCCATTACATTGTCCCAAAGTTGGTAGAGTCGTCCTGTGGTGCGGGACAACTCCAACTGTGGAGTTGGTGTCGGTCCCCTAGGTCAGTCAGCCCGACTAGCCGTCGAGGTGCCTTGATGATTTGTTGTTCCGGGGCACCTCACCATAGGCGGCACTGATGGCACTCGTGGTGGTTTCTGTGGGTGTTCGGCAATATAATGTGCCGCGAGCCCCACACGTGGACCCCACCCAGGGCCAGTGAAGGCACGTAAATGCGTTTCCCCACGTCAACAAAAAATACCTACGCTCGGCAATGGACCGATAAGGGCTGATGAGGATGATGATACTTTTTTGTGCTTAAACCTGCTATCCCACTCACGAAGCTCAAATGATAATAATTGCAATATCATCAACGAAAAGCCTAAGTTATTGCGAGGCATAGTTATGATTTTGCGATTTTTGATGATATTTGTCTTATAGAATAGTGGGTAAACGAGCAACGGGAGCATTTTTACGAGTACCGACACTTATAAACATCCACATTATTACTACGCCGATGTGTTCACCTCCCCCCCCCCCCAATGGGCCACCGGCTACTTACAAACCGCACAAAACGCTACACTGCCGTTGTCACTTTACAGCGCTACTATGTGAGCGAGAGGTACCTCCCCGGCGTGCCGTCCCAATTCCGTTGTCATATTGCATACACTACAATCTCCTATGCATCATGGCACTACCTATTCCATTTGTATATTCCATAAATTGTTTGAATAACTTTGAAAAGTACATAAAGAAAACGAAGAGTTAACAAAAGTAAATCCCAGCAGATACAAATCTTCCAAGCTTTAAAGACATTCTTAACAAAAACAGAATTATGAAAGTTATAACACTTCAAGCCCAAACATCGGCTCACCGTCATAGTTTTGAACGATCGTAGTTTCAGCTGGCGGAACGACTTCATTTAAGAGACCTTTGCTTGTAATTATGAGTTTTAATATCGTTATTTGCTCGAATAAGCCGCTATTCCTTGCACCTGGCTTCACGCTCTAAGCGGCTCAGGCGTATTTTACTATGCCATTCAAATTCTATTCAAATGTTATGATTTAGTGTATTAATTTTGGTGGTTGAATGTTTTTTTTTTTTTTTGTTCATAGATATGGATCTTTCACGATATGATTAAAGAAATATTTTACACAAATACTTAAAAAATATATCAATACAAAGTCCCTGGCAATACATTTATACACCTAAAAAAAAGGGAAGTTGTATCTTCAGAATTTGTTTCTCTACTTATGTACACACGTTCCAAGTTGTACACCTCTGGCGTAACAAGAGGAAAACTAAGGTTTTGGTTATAACTAACATCAACGTTCTTCGTAACGGTGTGCGCGAAAATATTAAAAATTTACTCTCAACATTTTTCCCCAACGCGCCAAAAGGAATGTTACTTACTTCAAAAATGGTACAGTCGAGCAAATTTAAATTTGTCAAAACGTTTGTCGAATCATTATCAATAGAGTTCATATAATATTATTTGGTGGACATCTCGATTTAATACAACAACGGTTTGTAAAATTCCAGATGAAACAATAATTTCACATGCAACACAGCATAAGTTCAGATCCTAAAAGTAGAAAAAGACTCAAAAAGTTGTGCTTCCTTATCTTTACAATTCTACTATAATAATGTCATATTAATAATGGCATGACATTTTCAGCTCTATAAAATTAGTTCTCTATAGAAGTTAGTAGAAAAACTGCGCTGGACCCATTATGATGCACAAATGTGTGCGCAGACACAAGGGAACTCTCTAATCCCTAATTCTCCTATTTCAATGGGACGGCAGTACGACACAACCGGAGAGAAATCAGAAGGAGGACTAACGGATTAACGTAGTCTCCGAGACATTCACCAGACTGTTGTTAGAAATAGAAAATTCCCAATAACATTTTGGTTTACACTCAGCCGAGACCTGAGACTGTGGGTAAGCATGCCTATCGGTATTTCATGTGGTAGTCAAGTACACTATAGTCAAACATGAGGAAGAGGTAGTGCCATGCTGCATAGGTGGTGGTAGTGCCATGCACCGTGCATCCTCCTATGTAAGGGAATTGGGTCCTCACGACTGGGGAAGTGACCTGTCGCTCATTTGATACCGGCGTAAATTATCTACGTCGTTGTCGCGTTTCGTGCGGTTTCTCAATAGCTGGTGGCCAATTGGGGGGGATGATAGTAGGGCAACGCATCTGCGTAACAATCATGTGAATGTCCATGAGCGTCGGTAATCATCAAAAGGATTCGGTTAATACAAAAAAAAAACAAATTATAGACACTTATCTGTTATATTTTTGGTGTCGGTGTGCGCACGACTTGTAAAAAAATCACTCCTAATTTATGTCAAATGCGCCAGAGTAGTGTTTTCAAAGTACGCTTTGTCATTTCCTTCTTTTCTTAAAATAAAGTAAATTACCAACTAAAATCAACTAGAAATTCCTGACTATTTATTACTATAATGAAGAAATAGAGAAGAGCAAATAAAAAGTATCAACCTCTCGGCACTCCTCTCCCCACAGAGCCGTGAGCACATTCTCATTAGGACGGCCGAGTGTTGAGAAATATTTTCGTTTTACCTTCTCTTGTTAGGTATATATATCGAAAAATTTTAATATGATTATTTAACGCCAGCTGCTGCTCCCGATTTTGCCTGTTATAAATTAAATCTATCTTTATTATTTTTTTGATTAGTGAAATATCACAGAATCAATATTATTAAAAGAAAATTTAATACATAAAATGAAACGACTAAAAATAACAAACAATGCACTGAAAATTTGAAAATAATCTAAGTTCAAACATGTAATTCTGTAAGAGGTAGTACCATGCTACATGATTAAGTTCAAACATGTAATTCTGTAAGAGGTAGTACCATGCTACATGATTAAGAGCACTTATTTTAGTGTATATCTATTTAATTCCACAGGAAAACTTCTTCAAATAAGTATTTCGCTGACGTGACGTGATATTTAAAAATGAATAATTGAATAAAATCTGTGTGATGGTTTCCTTTACATAGATATACAGTTTACCACCTACAATCAAATGCGGTGGATGAGGGTGGAATCGGACTGCGACTATCATACACTATAAATTAAAATGGCCAGGAGGGATCGAATGATACTGCAACCAAAATGACGATCGAGTCATTGCACCACTAACTAAATATAAACCTTGTATTAAAAAGTTATGGACATTGAACTTATTTCGTGTGCATGTGTATAATACAAGTAACCTTACGCATGCATTCAAACTTACGCACGCACGCACGCACGCACGCACGCAAGCACGCACGCACGCAGGCACACGCGCACACGTGCACACGCGCACACGCGCACACGCGCACACGCGCACACGCGCACACGCGCACACGCGCACACGCGCACACGCACACACGCGCACACGCGCACACGCGCACACGCACACACACACACAAATACCCAGTCCCGCAAGACCGACACCACCTCCACAGATGGGGCTCACCAGCACCATATGACAACCCAGCTAACCTTGCGACAGTGCAATTTAGTCAGGTTCCCATCCTCCCCCCCCCCTGTCCCGTGCGCAAAAAAATAGAGGTCTTTTCTTACAAGAGAGTTACAAAGATCACCTTGGAGGAGACGTCGGTCTCGTAGAGGGCTGATTAGCCATCGAGATGCCCTGATGATAGGTAGATTCGGGGCACCTCACCAAAGGCGTCACTGATGGCACTCGCAGTGGTTTCTGAGGTTATTCGCCATTATAATGTGCCGTTTGCCCCACACCCTACTGGACCCCACCCAGGGCCAGTGAAGGCGCGTAAATGCGTTTCCCCACATCAACAAAAAAAGGGTATAACAACCTCGGTCTCGGCATTACGTATAATTTCTCCGGAACCGGGTTACTCTGTACATAAATTCTTGTGCACTTCGCCTTTATTGCTAAAGAGTCTTGAAGCCTTTTAGTCTACTGAAATGTTTGAGTTAAGTAAGAAAACTAGAGAATAAATATATAACATTTTTACAATTGTATTTTAAAACCTGAAACGGACAAATAAAGTCTTTATAATAAGACTAGCGATCGGCCCCGGCTTCGCCCGTGAATAACAGACGCCGGATTGTTACCTTAACGAATTGATCACTAATACCTTCCTCGGAAATCCATTTGTGAAACTGCATGAAAATCCATTTACTAGATCTTTTGAAGATTAATCGCATGTAGACGAGAGAGCTTTAGTGACTTTTTATAACAAGTATAAACATTTGATTATGTAGTCGTAGCCAACTACGAATTTTTGGGTGAATGCGTTCCATAAATTTTCCGATAATTTATGGTATATAATAAACTAACTTTTGAACGTCACACGTTACGTTGAACTGATACATAGATTGCTCAATATAATGTTAGTTCAGAATACCGTCTCAATTTTCATACCGTCAAAAACTTGCGCAAGTTGATAGAGGGAAGCAGTGCAGAAAAGTAACACATTTCGTTATGTGTACGTCGGTGGTATCCAGTACAATATTGCGACTCATTTGCGGTGGCAAATGAGTTCTGCCATTGATTTACAAAAGTACAAGATACACGATTTCATACTAAAGTGTCATTCTGAAGCATCTTTGATTGTACATAAACCTTAAATTTTGCAAATTTAACCTTCCCCGCATAATTTATTATTTTAGAAAGAAGTTTATGATTAAAACACTTTTTTAACACTTAAAAAGACCTATTGAATGAAATTTCGACGTTCAAACCTTCTTTACAATAATATGCAACACAAAGTGCATAATGAATTACCATAAATAATAAAAGCTATGCAATAAGACCAAGAATAACATTTATTACAAGCAGAAGCTCAGCGACACGAATCCTTTGTTCCCGGAGATGACAAAACGGATCTCCATGGCAATAGTTATACCTAACGACTAGAACCTTCTTTTCCAATTAAGTTCAACCTCAGACATTAAGACTCGAGACTTTTAATTATTCACACCACTTTTTAACCCAACTTTTATCTATGTAAATTACTTTTCAATTGAAAAATTTGTTATTTGTTCCGAGATTTAATAATATCATTTTGTGCGCTGTATTTTTGATAGTACTTTATTATACATACATACGTGTATACATTTTGGTAGTATTTTAATATTAGCTTTATACAATTAAATAAGGTTTACTTTTACTAGCCGCGCTCCGCAGTTTCACCTGCGTGAAATTCATTCCAAAAGAAAGGACTACACTATTTTCCAGGATACAAATTATTTTATTTTAATCCAGATTTTAATCTACATCAATGACAGATGTCATTGAAATCTATTTAGTAAGTGTTATTTTTTTTGTACAAGTTTCTTTCTTTTGTGTAAGGCAATACACATCTAATACCGCGGATAACAAAAGTAGCACCAATTACCTATGTATCAAACACTTTTATATTCAATTTTAAAAAGAACAAATAACGCGGAATAACGTCATTGGCAAGTCTGACAAGTTCTATTCACTAGCCAATCAAAGGATTGCTCTGACATTAACGCCTAATAATACATTTCAATTAATTAGATTATGTGACGTGGGCAAGCGTGCCAGTGCTCTTTATACAAAATAGTGGCTATTTCCGTATTGATAATATATTTCCAACACATGATTAGAACAGTAGGCCTACTTTAGATATGAATGAAATTATTATTTGTTTATTTTTATGACCTTACAGTTTTATGTAGTAAAATGTAGATATAATACAAATATTTAAGTCCGTCTTACTTTTTTATATTTGTGCCATATTAACTTGATATTTTTAAAGCAGTTACTTTGTTATCGATTATATATTACTTAGTTTGTTATTGATAAATTTGTTTTGGATGAGGGTCGATGGCAATTTATTCGGTCTCATAAAAGAAAAAAAAAATAATATTTTAGTTTTCGTAGGCCTGATTTACATTTAAGTAGTAAAATACTGCATACATTACCGCACCATACATCGGTAATGAAATACATGAGAACCAGTTAACCAGGGCTATAGCGACTATGCTGTATTGGGGCCCAATGGCGAGGATGGGGAGAAGGAGAGCTACGCACCCTTATTACCATTGACCGTGCGGATGTCAATTACCTGTTTGTCACCGTCCGTTAAAACAAACCGGGATTGATTCCGGACATAGGTAGGCACATCAATTGATCACTCCGTACGCGTGTATGTACTATGCAGAACAGGACAAACTGGCAACATGAGCCATTTGGTGACTACCAACCCCCATTAACTTCTATATATACAAGTGCGTTGCCTTTCTTTACCCCCATTTGGGAGACGGTTACTTACAAACCGCACAAAAAGCGACGCCAAAGCTATCACTTTTAAGTTCCATTATTCATCATTATCAGCCCCTATCGCTTCACTGCTGGACATAGGCCTCTCTTAGTGAACGCCAAGATGACCGATCCCTGACCGAATACAACACGATCGTCTTCCCGCCTACTGAACGGTCGATCAACAACTTCGTTTTTCTAAACGCAGCCTCCACTCCAGAACCTTACTGGCCCATCTGCCATCTGTTCTTCTGAGCTTGTGACCATCCCATTGCCACTTCAGCAAGCCTATTCGTTGCGTGATATCGGATATTTTAGTTCTCTGCCTTATGACTTCGTTACGAATTCTGTCAGTCAGAGAAACACTCAATATAGCACGTTCAAAAGCCCAATGAGCTACCGCAAACCTACGGACCAGTCATAAATTAAGAGGATATGTTTCGGCCCCGTAGGTCATCAGGCGGAAAACGCATTGATACCGAAGAGCTTGAAGACTTTCGTCTTCAAGCTCTGCGGTATAGGCGACGTGAATGTGACGAAGCTTCCGGAATGATGCCAAACCCAACTAAATGCTTCTATCTGCTTCCTTCTCGAATATCTACCTTATTGGAATAATTGCTCGAGGTAGAGGAATACGTCTCTACCTCGACGTCGAGAATAGCACCATCGACGTTGACCGGCCTAGGGTGGACGTGTTCGTTGAACATGACCTTTGTCTTGTCCAAATTCATCCTAAGGCCAATACGTCGGGAGGATTCATTTAGGCTGTGCAACATTTCCTGCAAGCTCTCCAACGATTTAGGCAACGCAACGATATCGTTGGCGGAACCGATACACAACTAAGCTGCGCAAGAGCCAGACTAATCTCACTCAAGCTGACGTCCGACAAATGTCGTGTTAGGCTTGCACGCGGATCGCTGTTTAGGTTATCGGGATGAGGAGCATACGACGCATACAACTTGCTAGAGGAAGCTACCATCTCAGATAAGATTCCAGGTTAAGAAGAAACGCTAACCTCAGAATCAGTCCTAACATTTGTCAGAAGACTAATTCCAAGCGTCTCCACAAAAACCTTCAACTCTCTACTCTGCTCAATCCTTTCGGTAACCCGTTGCATATTTGAGTTGCGAACGTGCTATATTGAGTTTTAGTTGGCGGATTCGCTTTCCTCGCCGGAATCCCATGCCGCCTTGTGATGGAGTGTCGCCTTCCCTGAAGTGGAATGGGTGACCCAATGGCAGAGTTATGGTGTCCTCGCCTTGTCTTCGGACTTCACATAGTCCCAGAACGTGCCATTGGATTTTTTCCAGTTCTACCTCCGGCTCAAACAAGTGGTTATCTAGTTTGATCGTTCGTCCGTTATACGTAAACAGGTCAAATCGGTGGTAGCCATCCGTAGCCCGGATATTCTTAGCACCCCTTATTCCTCCGTTACCGTGGCCGCTACCGTGGTCAAGACTAGTGGAACTACCGGCAACTGGGGGCCGAATTCCATTGCTGGCGTCCATTTGAGGTTAATGCTCACGCTGCGCAGTTGGATTGGCAATCGCTTATGACCTGTAGCCGATCCGATTGATGGTACCGCCATCACTGGGCGCGAGTACCATCCGGTGCTCCCGGCTATTTCACTGTCACTATGAAACAGATGGGACATCAAACAATCAGATCGCTAAAGCCTCTTTGTAGTCAAGAGACTAGTGCCCTTTGACGACTGTTACGTCACCCTGGGTTGGATTAAGGGTGAGGGTATTTTTAGTCCACCCCCACACAGCACGTGCCAGCCTTACGCTGCTGCAATGCAACATGTCTTCTCGTACTTAACGTATTTACTATGCTGTGTCATTAGTTTTATCATTAGCAGCATGCAGCTCGCTTACGTCTACATACTTTTTTATTGTATAGAGGGAAAAAAGACCGGTTGAACCTATTTGGACTACTGACGCCCATGAAAATCCGCACAATCACTATGCCGATGTGTTGCCCTCCTTTCCTCCTCCCTCCGATGGGCCACCGGCTACTCACAAATCGCACGAAATGAGACACCGAAGATGTAACTTTACGACGGTATCATCTGTTAATAGCAGACGTCGCCTTCCTTACGAAAAAAAATTAAAATAGTAGTATATATGAAAAATAAAATGTTAAAACTAAAAGAAAACACTCTACGTTACAACAGCAATATTTCACTTTATCGCCAAAATATTGCAATTTACAGAGGTATTAGGTGCCTTTACAAGTAGAAGTCGGATTACACTACGATTTAGAACCATTTCCCTTTAGTTAAATATTACATAACATTTAACCTTTCAATCATAAGATATACCTAATAAGAACTGACATAAAAAGAGGTGATTGCATAATGTGCATTATAACTGAAGCAGGTAATTACAAAAACCCTAGTGGTCTAAAGATTGAAATCAATGAATAATAATTGCAATATTTGGGGACTTGTGTCATTGGTCCTTTATTTATGCTTATACTAATCGTTTTGAGTTCTTAAACGAGAAGGAAGGGAGTTAACTATCTAATATATTTATTTTTTATTTTTGTGTTATTGAGTCACCAACAGGTACTCAATAAAACAAAAATAAAAAATAACCTATCAATGCTTCCTTAAAAAAATTCGTACCTTGTATTTTTTTTTTGTCAAGACCCACCTCACTTTCCCACCGCTGCCACTCATGTGTCTCCAGGATCGAAAGCGACCATCACCTGCGACACTTTGATGATCGCAGGGAGACTTTCTATTAACTATTTATATATATAACTTTTTTTTTAGTTAGATTAAAATTTTTATATAGGGTGAAACGATCAATTGAAGCCTATTAACGACTACCGACGCCCATAGACATCCGCATAATTGTTATGCGAATGCGTTGGCCAGGAACCGCACGAAATACCGAAGATATTATTTTCATGTGAGCGAGAGGCTCAATTCCGCTGCAATGCAACGTGGCACTATCACTTACAAAAGCTTATTTTTTAACATCACAAATCCATATTAGTATATTATGGTGAGGAATATCCAACAAGAACCACCGTGAGTGCCATCAGTGCCGCCTTTTAGTGAGGTGCCCCGGAACGAAAAATCATCAGCGCACCCCGTTGGCTAGTCAGCTTTCTAAGGGACCGACTCCACCTCAATAGATGAATAGTCCCGCACTACAGGACAACCTCCACCTACTTTACACAGTGCAAAGGGGTGAGACTCCCATCTTCGCCCCTAGCCCCATGCGCAATGGCGCCGCCTCATTTTTCTCTTTTGTTCCATCTTCTTATCAGTGGGGTACAGAGAGCGACTTCTCCTCCTCCTCCTCTTTATTACCCTCTTCTTATAAGAGGGTTTATGAAGAGCAGCCACCTCCTCGGTTCAATTGGCTACGCCCAAGGTATAATATGGAATAAGCAATTATTATTATTATACCCGCGCATACCTTTTAATGTGATGGCAAGTATACGTAATTATTATTATTATACCCGCACATACCTTTTCATGTTATGGCAAGTATACGTAATTATTATTATTATACCCGCGCATACCTTTTATTGTTATGGCAAGTATACGTAATTATTATTATTATACCCGCGCATACCTTTTATTGTTATGGCAAGTATACGTAATTATTATTATTATACCCGCGCATACCTTTTATTGTTATGGCAAGTATACGTAATTATTTTCACAAACATTTGTTTTCGTGAAGAGCAGGACCACTCACATAAACAGACACAGAGCTAATTGTAATGAAAATGAAATTCAATAATGTCAACAGTCCCGCAGAGAGCCGCGGAGGATCCGTGGAATGCCAATAGAGACGGAGGCGGTTTCGTTTTATTAAAATTCACTTAATTTCTCCACAACGTTATTTTCATTAGAAACGTACATTTAGGGCCGCTTCGTCTTGAAATAACCTTTTATATCAATTGATTAAAGTGTCCAACTATGCTGCTAATTAATTGGGTATTCAGATAAAATTTCAATTGTAAATGTAAATTGTAATATAGTATTTGTTACTGGATCTTTCGTCGACAAGCTAGTTATTTCAGCCTGACTTTTGCTAACACTTAGAATCAGACCACAATTATTTTTATATACTTTTCATTAAAGAAAGAAAGAATTTAGTAGTACTTGCTCACTACTGGTAGTACTGATGCTAGTAGTACTTGCCTTGCTACATTGCAACGGAATTGTGCTGGCACATCCGGGTAAGTACCTCTCACCGTAAAGTGACAACTCCAGTGTCGTAGTTCGTGCAATTTCTAAGTAGCCGTTGGCCGATTGGTAGGGAGAAGGAAGTGATAACAACTGATGTGCATATTCTAATTACACGAATATCTACGGGCGTCGGTAGTAGTCAAACGGCTCCTATTGGATTTTGCACCCTCCATACTACAAAAAAAAAGAATTTTATTTGTTCGAATATGAGTATAAAATACAAAACCTCAAAAGTAATTCGTTAGGAGTAGGCAACATTTAACATTACTAACGATTCATGATAGCCTATTTCGTGAATTTTCTAATACAGAATATGTGAACACACACACACACACACGCATGCACGCACGCACGCACGCACACACGCACGCACGCACGCACGCACACACACACACACACACACACACACACACACACACACACAGCACTGCGCAAGGTATTTCTGTTTCTTATTATTTAGATTTTTTATTTTTTTAAATTCTCCGACCCATACAACTTTGTGTGTGTAAGTTTTATTTTAGTAAATTTTCGGTGGCCTTATAGTCAAAATTTACTAACCATTCTTTAAGCAGATACTTACATTTATCATGTGTACACGAGTGAATGGACAATGTACAGTTTATTTTATTGTGACAGTTTGCTTGGTAACAGTAAAAACGATGAGAAAAAGCCGTGTTAAAACGTACAACTGCACAATCTTACCCTTTCTGCGTACATTACATATTTTTCGGATCCATATTTAATTTGGTAACGTTCCTTAACAACCGTGTGCAACATATAAAGCTGACGTACTGAGAGAACATTCGTCACTTTATAGAGGTCGGTGGTTGGGTGAAAGAACGGAAGAAAATTACTGACTTCCAAAATAGCTCTTTGGACTCTTTCAATTTTAAGTAAATGGGTTTTAATGTTTTCGCAGTAAAAACAAAATGATATTAGTAAGGTGATATATTTTATAATTTGTGCTACTATTATAATGTCTTCACCATAAACACAAAATGATATTAATTAGGTGACATATATTATAGTTTGTTCCAGTATTGGAATGTTTTCACAATAATCACAAAATGATATAAATGAGTTGACATATCTTATAGTTTGAGCCACTGTTATAGCGTTTTCACAGTAAACGTAAGATGATATAACTCATGTGCTCTAATAGTAATAAATAAATCAAGTACACGGCTTTTTGCTGATTTGTAGCGCAAATCAACCCCTCCCGTCAGAGGGGGGGGGGAGGTGAGGAGGCCGGTCTCCTAAGATAAGCCAAACATTAAACGAGCTCAAGTATCCTTATCCACGACACCGCAACTTAATCGGCTGTGAGCGCGCCGACCCACTAGTGTGGATAGGGGGACCGCTTCCCCCTTTTCGGTCCCAATAATAAATCACCATACGGTAACGTCCACAAAATAATTCCGGTTCATCCCTTCTCATCTGCGGGAAAAGGGGGAGTATGCCCCCCTATCGTCTCCCTAAACCTGAACACACAAAAGTCTTCGCTAGTCAGTCGAACTGTTAAAGCTGGACAAGCACCGCCAATCAGTAGTAGATCCCTCCGAAAAAAAAAGACTTATGTGACATAAATGCTTAATAAGTTTTCTTACTGGATAATACTGGACTTTTTAGAACCTTTCGTCTTTCTTTATACAGAATACGCCATTTTTCCTTCGGAGTTCGGAGTATTCTATAAAAGTTGACGAGGTAAACCCTCGTTTTTCATTAAGTTTCGAGAGAATGAATAATATTTACCAACTTCCCTTTGTGACGTCTAGGGATTTTTTAAACTTACAACAAAGTATTATCGCAAATCTTTATATAAATGTGAAGTATAAATTACTGGCCACTCTCCATAGCACCTCGTGGTCCAGTGGTTAACATGTTCCGTCATAAACCGTGAGGTCCCATCGGTCCGATTTTATTTTCAATTTTTTTTAACGAGTGGATAAAATTTTGTTTCTGTTATAATAAAATTATTATA
The DNA here is from genome assembly GCA_017140195.1 of Eumaeus atala. Taxonomy (NCBI): domain Eukaryota; kingdom Metazoa; phylum Arthropoda; class Insecta; order Lepidoptera; family Lycaenidae; genus Eumaeus; species Eumaeus atala. The sequence goes on along the minus strand of JAFELO010000049.1, from coordinate 70,354 downwards.
ATTAATTAGTGACGTTCATATTTATACACCTATATTCATGTTGATTCCAAAATAAAGCACCTTAGAGCTCTGCCCGTATGCGATCGATTTTCTCATAGTCAGCTGAACGGATTTTTTACAAATGGATGAAGCGACTCCCGAGGAATGTTTTAGTGGACCTAAACGCTAAATTTCAAAATATATTGTTAAGACTATTTTAATATGGAAATTTATAGGTACTACGACGCTACAACCAATAAGACCAGAGTTACACGGGTGAAACCACGGGGCGCTGCTAGTTAACATATAAAAGACGGTGCGTAGTCCACCAACCGAAACTCCACAACCGCGTCACCGGATCATAAACGGCACCGTAATCACTCTTAGGTTACGCCCATGAACAACCCGTAAAACCTCTTCCCATCTGAGAGAAAAGAGGGGGTAAACCAGAAGAAAACAAAAGCCTTCGCCAGTCCAATAAACTGTACACGCAGGAGCAATAGCGCCGCCAATCAGTAGTAGGTCCTTCCGAAAAAAAAAAGAAAATCCAACCGCAATCATAACAAATATCGTCCTTCACAAGCTTACATCTAAAGCGTTTGACGCGTACTAGCACTGCGCATAAATTTGTCGAAATCATCAAGTTATAATTATAAGAAGCATTTGTATGTAGACTCATTTGCATATTTTAATTTGAAGGTCTGACAAAGGCAAAATGTATGCGACTCCACCAAGGAAACGCTAATTTCGTCCGAAATAATTTGTCCAATTATGTATGGTACTTTTAGCTCAGTTTACTCTTATCTAACTAACTAAGTTCTTATCTAACTAAGTTGAAAAGTACCTGACTACGTTGTGTGTATAATCCGACCGAGACGAAACGGTAATATTTAATAAAAAAAGTACGGATATCGTTATTCTAACTCAAATGTATAAAATAATACCAGCATCGCCGTGCAGTTCCATCCTCGAAACTCGTATTGGCCGTTGCGCCATTTTATATAGCTCATTACCTTCCTATTGAATGTAGCTAGCATATACAAATACTATATTCATGTTTAAAGATGATATATTTTAAATACGACTTGTAGTTCCAGAGATTAGCGCACACAAACAGAAATCTCTTCAGGTTTATTATATCCATAGTAATAATATAAATTGAATAGTTTGTTTGCTTGTTTGCTTGAACGAGCTAACCTCACGAAACACTGGCCCGAGTTGAATAATTATTTTTGGGTTGAATAGTCGCTCTTTATACCATGACGCTATGGCCAAGAAGACCGGAGCTATGCGGGCGAGACCGCGGGGCGATGCTAGTTGGTCCTTTGTTATTGCTCCTTTTGATTCCGTTCATACATTTCAAAGGGTGTTATTGCTGGTTTGCTACAGAACCGTGCCGGCGCGACCTACGAAGAAGTCTATCTTAAAAATTACGGTACGATAGGTTCCTTCGTTCGTAAGGGGACAAACTAGCAGTCGGCGTCTTTCGATAACATCATTTCCATCCAGTGAGCCGCTGGCAAGTTACGACGATATCATGAGAGCGAGCGGGTATCACCCCGATGCATTTCACTACCTTAAAGTAAAGTACTTGTTGGGTTTTTTTTATTGGGGAGCAAACGAGGAATACGACTATCGACGCCTATGAACGTCCACCTAATTATTAAGCCAAGGCGACGCCCTCCTCCTCCCCCCATTGGGTCACCGGCTATTGTGGTGTAAATAACATATAGTTCTATAAGCGTCAAATATCTATTTATGTAGGTAGCGTAATATTTCGCTTCCGGCGCTCCTGTGAAGTGGGACGTGAATGATCAAGTAAGTTAAGCAACGGCTAGTTAGGGCGAAATACGGCTGAGCTATTTCGGTTTGGAAATATGGTTATTCGATCTTGTTGTACCAGCCTTATCATTCATATAATAATATCTGTGGACTTATCACACCACGCCAGTTGGCCCTTTTTTTCTTATTGTTGACGCGGAGAAACACATTTGCGCGCCTTCACTGGCCCTGGGTGGAGTCCAGTGGTGTGTAGGACTCGCGGCACATGACAATGCCGAATACACACAAAAAACACCGCGAGTGCCATCAGAGCCGGCCTTGGTGTGGTGCCCCGGAACAACAGATCATCAGGGCACCCGAGGGCTAGTCAACCCCCTAAGGGACCGGCTCCACCTACATAGATTGGGGTTGCCCCACACCACAGGACAACCCCACCGACTTTGGGACAATACAATCTGGTGAGGTTCCCAAACTCGCCTCTTGCCCCGTGTGTAGAAGCACCTCCTCCTGTTGTTGTTTGGTCCCCTCTTTTTATAAGAGGGGTACCGAGAGCGCTTACTCCTGCCGACCTTTAGGCCCCTCCTCTTATAAGAGGGGTGCCAAGATCCCCCTCGGTGCAATTGGCTTCGCCTGGGTTCACCCCAGACTGCTAAGTCCGCCGCCACGACAAGCATTGAACCATGGTGGGGAAGCTAGCTAGCCCTATGTTAAAGCCGTAAGGACTTGTGTTACTAGACAAAAGAAATACAATTAATATGTTTTATAAATTTAAGAAATTTTATATATTTAAGATTTTTATTATAAAAATATTTATAATAAATATCCATGACCTGGGCGGGATTCGAATCGCGGCTTCTGGAGCACTAACCACCACGTTACCCACTGAGCCAGCCCGTCGTCATAATAAAATAATGCATTAATTAATATAAACACACGCACGCAATGGAACATAACATTGGTCCTACACTACAGAGCGTAACTTAATTCTTAGAGAATCATAAACGTAGCAGTCACAAAATTGTAGCATCCAACATTATAAATGTTATGCTTAGTGCAGTCCATATTACTTAGTGCAGTCCATATTACTTAGTGCAGTCCATATTACTTAGTGCAGTCCATATTACTTAGTGCAGTCCATATTACTTAGTGCAGTCCATATTACTTAGTGCGGTCCATATTACTTAGTGCAGTCCATATTACTTAGTGCAGTCCATATTACTTAGTGCAGTCCATATTACTTAATGCAGTCCATATTACTTAGTTCAGTCCATATTACTTAGTGCAGTCCATATTACTTAGTGCAGTCCATATTACTCGTTACTCCAAGTTTCATTATGATGTGCAGAACATGCTCCGCTAGTTTTTGTTCATTTGGAAACGGTGCCTTTCTCATAAGGAATGGAAACTTTCTTAGTGCAATGTGAGTATAGCGAATTCTATGGGCGGTCCCTAGCAATTGCCTATGCTAACAATACGTCTCTATCCGAGGTAATGTCTGGCTGTACAGTTCACTACCAAATCGCTATGGAACGTACCTCAGAGTATACACCGCCGTGACATGCAATAATGTTTTTTAAAATGTAATAATATAACCGACAAAAATAGAATCACATAATGCTGTTTTTAGTATAAATGCTTAATGTCTTTCATGCATTACAACCAGATTGGACTGACTTGCGCGGCAGCGTTCAAAAATTCAAAAATATTCAGTGACTCTCTTTCACACATTTTTTGTATATAAAGTATATTCTTATGTTCTTATAAGGTACGATGAGGTTGGCATATCATATTTAATAAAAACCCCAGTCCCCAGTGTAAATATTGTTTAGAAAAAAATGTTATCAATGAAATTTGTCGTGGTTTTCACTATCTTTCTCATCACTACATTCCTCGTATACATTGTCCCTAAAGCCAGTTAACTAATATAATTAGAATCCCATCGTACGATCTGTACTGTGAGTTAATTTAGTTTTGTTGAAAGTGAATGTGTGTTAGGGTCGATCAATGTACCAGATACTATCAATGAGGTGACTCGGAGTCTGATTTATATTACCGATGTTAACAAGACTTTTAAAGTTTATGGGGCCCAACGCTTATCTGACAGTACTATCGCCGAAGGTGTAACCTTTTAAACAATTTTAGTAATGACACATAGATAAATAAAAACTTCATTTGCAATCTCAAGCAGCGTAATTACAAAAGATTACGAAAAATAAAATGACTTGCGCAAAAAAAAGAAAAATTTCTAACACACTATTCTAACAATAAGTGTGTGTATTTATGTGCTGTGGTAACATAAGTGGCTAAGTAACTCAGTGCATCAGTTGGACCCATACTGATTTTCTGCCCGTTCGGATGAAAGGGCATTAAACTTACAAATGAATTTCAGTATTGAAAACAAAATAATAATGAAATGGAATGGACTTTAGAAGACTAAGTTTTTAAAAATATAGACGGTTTAGTGGAGAGACACTCAGATAGGTCGAGTGTAAGGGGACAAACGAGAACTCCGAGCCTTGCGGCGGCTACCAATGACCGTAGACATAGATGCGTGGCACTCCTTTTATTTTCCGCTATAATAACTGAAAACTCACAAACCGCAAGAAACGACACAGCATAGCTATGCAACTATATGGTGGCGGTGAGATTCTACCCCTCGGGTAGTGCCTATGCCTGCGTACTGCGCAACTGACATGTCTCACAGCCTTGACAGATTTATACTTGTTAAACCCTATTTGAACTATTTAATTGGCGAAAAGCTACGAGGCACAAACAAATAAACATGTATCTTATATTCCCAGAAGGCTGCATCCTATAAAACAACAAAATAGGTTTTAGGGTTCTCTAGTAAATTGCTTCACGGTCTCACGAATAAAATTGTATAACTCGACTTGAAAATAGATACAACAAGAGCAGAGATCTAAAACTTAATCCTTTGGTTAGTTTGTAATTAATTTTAACCTTCTTCTTCCGAGATGACTCAATAAACAAATACATATATCTCGGTCGCAAATTAGTCCGCAGCCCCTAACACAACTTAACAGTATCTATGTTTGCCAGCCTGCGGTTTGACCCGAGATGTTCTCGGTAAAAAGTTACCATTAGGCTGAACAACAGACTTCTGAAATTGGTGGAGTAAATAGATGATACGGGAGTGTTATGTGTATATGAAGTAACGTGATAACTTATAAGATAGTTCTTGCATATTAGTAAGTATATATGTGGAAAAGAAATTAAATAATTCACTTTGCAAAAAAACCTTTTATGTGTGCACTTCTTTCAAACAATATGCTTTGGAAAGGACTTAAAATACTATAAAAATGTATGTTTGTGTACAATCACGTACTCTTAAGAATGTGAGTTCATTATGAAATCGTGTATATCGTATTTTTTATAAAGCTAGGCTGTATTGCTAATATTTTGTCAAGACTAATTCTGGTTCATATCATAGCTGTATTGCAACAGAAATAGGTAGACACGACCGTATCTCTCACATAGTACTAGAGTTGCGTTTCGTGCAATTCGTGACGGCACGTGATACGATCAGCTAAGTTGATACATCATTACAGTAGGACAAAGAAAGGTGATTCATCTGGATATTCTCTAACTGTCTGGGTGTTTATGATTAGCCACCAGTAAGTCTCTTCCACTTTTTAGTTATTGGTACAAAAATAATACACATACATTCAATTTTGCCTAGTTGTCGTTGTTTAAAACGACTCCTGAGCTTAGTCTACAGACCGTTAGTAACAACGAACCTATAGCGGCGTCGGTCCGACTCGGACTTCGCTTTTTTATTTTAAATGAAACCAACTCAGGAGTGGAGTAGATATAAAGTGATTTACGTCCCAAAAAATATTGCACGTGTTCCAATTCCACTGATATCCATTTTATGGCTTCGTGCATTGTGAATTTTTTAAATAATTTATTAGCAATATCTTCATCCGCGTGAGTACAGCTACAAATAGAATAATAATAGGTACACACTACCCAAGTCTTCTTTTTAAGGCCTACAAGTTTCAAATAAGTCCTGACTAGCCTACGAATATGAATTAAAATAAATTATGAATTATAATTATTAGGTAGTAACCTAAATTCATAATTTATCTGGCACGCAAATAGGAATTACAGATAATCATCGATATCTGAAAGGCCGAATACCGACGTTCTCGAACAGAAACACTAGAGGTTTCGCAGCTGCGCTGTTGATCTTTATTATCTGTGAAAACTGACTCTAAGCCTTGTAATAATTCCAACAATAGTCTTGAAGTCTCCAACAAATGATCTCGTAAGAAACAGTTGTTATAGCATTGTACCACGCACCATTTTGAAGTCAAAGTTAATTGTATCTCCAGTTGTCATTAGGTGCTATAAAATTAATAATTCATGTTCTGGTAATGGTATACGTTTTCATAATAAAATTCCCAGTAATATCATAGATTTGTCGACTAATAAATTTAAAGATATTGTTATAGAGGAACTCTTATCAAAATCCTATTATAATGCTAATGTTTTATAAATAACAAAAATGTATTGTAATGAATCACTCTAAATTTAAGTACCTTTGTTAAGTAATGACCACAACCACAAGAATGATAGGTACCAGCAGTGTTTATTGTGGGTATCTTCTCAGACACGGGCGCGATGCGAACCCTCAATTTAAACTTAGCCGCAAAGACAGTAAGTGATCTGTATACAGATCCAGTATGTGACATTAAATAATAAATAATCAGCAATGATTTATACCTAGAACTATCCACTTGCTCTTTTATACCTAGAACTATCCACTTGCTCTTTTATACCTAGAACTATCCACTTGCTCTTTAACTTCATTTATACTTTCGAATGGGCATTAGTCACATAGGATCACTTGATAGCGCCGTAAAATGACGTCTACGGTGTCGCGTTTCGTACGGTTTGTGAGTAGGCGGTGGCCCATTGGGGCGGAGGTGTAAAGTAGGGCAGAGCATCGGCATAATTATGCCGATGTTCATGGGCGTCGGTAGTCATCGAAAGGCTTCTATATCCTATACTGTAAAAAAAAAATAGTAGGCAGTGCTGAAAAAAGTGAACCATACCAAACGCGTCAGCGAACTACAAAAAGTGAAGGTACCTCGTGTCGGTCGGATTTGGTTCCAATGCGGCAATTATTAATTAAACCCATTAACTATCTACACATATTGTAAAACAAGAGACGGATGATAACAGGCGGTGTCACGGTACACAGTAGTGTCGGACCGACTTATAAGAAGAAGATTTTTTTTTGGGGCAAACGAGAATCGGAGCCTTTAAACGACAACCGCCGCCTATGAATATCAGCATACTGTGTCGATGCATTGCCCTTCGTTTCACCAACCCCAAATAGGCCACCGTCCGTTCCCCATAAGTCCCTAAAAACTGTCTGGCAATCCCCGGCTTCGCCCGTGAATAATAATCAAATGATACACCAAAAACTTTCTCAAGCTCGTTCCTTTAGTGAAACTCGTATACGCCTGTATAAGATCGATTTTCTCAAAATATACTGAATGGTTTTTCATACTTTTTTCACCAGTGGTCAGACAATACCCGAGGAAGGTTTAAATGTATAATTTAGGTAGGAAGAGGCAGTGGCATGCTGCAAAGGACCTACCCCGTCCTATGCGGCATGACAGTACATCCTCCTATGCAATGCAATTGGACCGGCACGACCGGGGAGGTACCTCTCGCTCACATAATACCGCCGTGAAGTGACATCTTTAGTGTCACGTGTCATACGGTTTGTGAGTAGCTGGTGACCCATTGGGGGGAGAAGGAGGGCAACACATCGGCATAGTATTATGTGGATGATCATGGGCGTCGTTAGTCGTAAGAAGGCTCCGATTGCTCGTTTGCCACCTATTTTATTATATTATAAAAAAGCAATCCGGTTCGTGCTATTTACGGGCGAGATCGGAGCATCTCGCTGGTATATAATTATAAATAAAAAAATAATCAAAATATTAAAGGTTTTATCTACCAAGAAACAATGCAACGGTCAGGAAGGCTCGCAGCCGAAAAAAAACTCGTTTCTTCGATATTTATATAGTGTCTGACTTTTGAACGCAACGTAAAACCAAGGAAAGGTTTACTCCGGTCTCTTAACGCATAAAATTTAACTGCGGCAGAGTTCGGCCGCCCTCTATTATTTATTTTATAGGCTTCAGTTTATTTTTGTTTATAGCCAGTTAATACGGATATTTTGATACTTGGGCCGTTTTAGAACCGTTTTATTTGTGTAATACATTTTTTTTTTATTTATTTTGGTACGCTATATTTTTATTGTGGAAAATGGAGCTACCTGATAGTATACGATTGGCCTTTTTTTTAAATAGATTCCTTTACAATTTCTTCAGGCGGAAAATTCCGACGTTCGTGATATTTTACTGTATATAAACTGCATATACTAACTGGAACTAATATCTACTACAATGAATATCGATCCAATGTGTTTAATTTAAAAGGTTACCTGTACCCTTTTTTACCTTACCTTTTCCTTTAAAAGGTAAAAGGTTACCTATTAGTAAGAGGTAGTGTCGTGCGGCATTGGGCCGGCACGACCAGTGTGAAGTATCAGTCATGCTGTTACGTATCGTGTGGTTTATAAGTAGCCGGTGGACGTTTGTAGGGATGGAGAGGAAAGAAGGGAAACGCATCAAAATACAATATCCGTGGACTTATCACACCACGTTAGCCCAGTCCTGTGCTAAGTACCGTGAGGACTTGTGATACAGGTACTAGACAACGGACAATATATTGAAGATTTTTATAATATAAATAAATATTTGAACAAATCTGGCGTACCATGCGTACTAACCGCCGAGAATACCAACAAACCGGCCGTCGGAATAAATTGTCATACACCTGCTGACAATAATTATGCGGATGTCTATGCGCATTGGTAGTCATCGTGTGTCTCCGATTGTTCCTATGTCTATATTTGCTATTAAATAGGTAAGCTCGAGGAAATGACTTTAACTTCCTAAAAATATTGATCGATGAGTACGTTCAATACATTTGCTTATCTCTGGTTGCAGTAAAAACAAACTGAATAACATTAGGATCATTACCGCTGTTACCTGGTTTATGGCGTTTAAACTTGTTATTGCGTATATCAAAGTTTCATAGCCAACTCCCAGGTTTAGGAGCAATTATATTGATATTTTAATCTATATGACTCGAAACCTTAAAAGCTAATGTCAGATTATTTATTCTATTAAGACATTAGTACTGTTTTGGTCAAGGAACTTTCGAATTCTACCCATAGGTGCTGGTCAGCGCTGCCTAAACGCCCAAGCTCAAGTTAAAGTTTATTTAGTTTACAATTAGAACAGTATGTAATCTGTGTGTTTGCATTGCGATTATGTAACTACATAATTCCAGCGTTTCATTTCAGTACACCCTTGTTGATAAAAAAAACACGAGCGCACGTGATCACAAGTACATAACAACATACAACTCAAAATCGTTAAAAAAAAATATACCAAAGATGGTGATGCGGCGCGCCCGAACTTTATAGCGAACTAGCTGTTACTTGTGACATCGTTAACTTTTATTCCTTGCTATGTCGTGGCAGGGGAGTACCCTTTTCTACAGCTTTATTTCTCTTGCTACAGTGAAATTACTTTTACAGATTATATCAATTATCAAGGTGCATTGTGATATTTTAGGAACTTTAAGTTTGCAATTCGAAAGAATTTTAATTCCAAGAGATCCGAAGATTCTGAACGTATCTTCGGGTATGACATACCCATGTATTATTATTTGTGCCACCATTAATAATGGTAAATGAACCACCATTAATGTTTGTGCCACCAGGACATCTGACGAAGTCCTCCCCTAAACGATCCGTGCGGTAAATATCTTGTTTTACTACTTCAGGTACTTGTAAAATAAAAGCTGAAACACGTTAAACATGTGAAGAAAACATAAAATCTATAGTATTGTTATAAGTAAAATGGCCTTAAAGTGTTTTTATAGAGGTGACAGTAAGGAGGAGGTTTGTGTGAAAACAAGAAGACGACAAGAAAGAGAGAGAGAGAGGGATAGTTATCTATTTTCTCTCCCTCTTCCTCTCATGGCATGAAATAAAGTAAAGTTTGTATTAAGTTTACTTCAGTCCTGTGGTCTAAAGCACACTCGTATATTTTCAGTATAGGCGTAAAACCTTAAGGTCGTAAAATACTTAAACAAACGTTACAGTAGTTCTATTGAAGTTCATCAAGATATATCTAACCGTGTTGTCGCGGTGACGTTGATATAAATTTGTCACTATAATGAATATGCGCAGGCACTAGTTAAATTAGCAGGAGTTCATTTAATTTGCGCAACATGGACTTACTTTAGGTTAGCATGCAGGTGTTTTTGTCAGGATAACAATTCTCACAAAGTATTGCTGCATTGCATCCCAATCGGGCAGCATGAGCGAATGGGTACCGATAAAATTGAAAATGAAATACCCTTTTGTCTCGCGTTTCGAGCATATAATTTGTAAATTAAGAGTGTATACAAAAAGGAAAATATGGGCAGAGCGATAAAAATGATTAATATCAACCGTTTGACGATCAATTTTGTTCAGTTGGCAATGTGGCGGTTATAGTGGTTCAATGTGGCGGTTATAGTGGTTCAATGTGGCAGTTATAGTGGTTCAATGTGGCGGTTATAGTGGTCCAATGTGGCAGGTATAGTGGTTCAATGTGGCGGGTATAGTGGTTCATTGTGGCAGTTATAGTGGTTCAATGTGGCGGTTATAGTTCTTCAATGTGGCAGTTATAGTGGTTCAATGTGGCGGTTATAGTGGTTCTAATTCCGCTCCTGTCTATAACAACTTTATAGTAAGGTCTGTACCATTTCTTAAATTGATAAAAAAAAATTAGGGATACCGGGGCCTGTAATTGATTGAACATGAGAGATGCTGGGGCAGGGCTCTTACGTCCCCACTGTAGTTCAATCCTTGTCGTGGTGGTGGGGCTCAGTAGCCTGGGGTGATCCGAGAGTTCGAAGCCAATTAAACCGAGGAGGTGGCGGCTCTTGGTACCCCTCCTATAAGAGGAGGGGACTAAAGAGCAGAAGGAGGTACCGTTCTTTGTACCCTCTTATAAGAAGAGGGGACAAAAAATAAAAAGGTGGGCGGCGCTTATGCGCACGGGGCAAGGGACGAGGATGGGAACCTCACCCCATTACACTGTCCCAAATTCGGTGGGGTTGTCATGTGGTGCGGGATAACTCCATCTGTGGGGGTGGTGTCGGTCCCTCTGAGAGCTGACTTGCCGTCGTGGTGCCCTGATGATTTACTGTTCCGGGGTACCTCACCAAAGGTGGCACTGGTGACACTCGCGGCGGTTTATGTGGGAATTGGGGCACTATATAATGTGCTGCGAGCCCCACACACCACTGGACCCCACCCAGGGCCAGTGAAGGCGTGTAAATGCGTTTCCCCGCGTCAACAAAAAAAAAGCTCTCGCGTCAATCCGAATCCGAATCAAGAGCCCTCACATAGATGAAAACCGCATAAAAATCAGTTTTGTACTTTTTGTGTACAACGATCACATACAGAAAGACAGCCTTTGAGAGCTTTATTTTACACTAAGTGTTAAATATAGATGTATACATATTGAATATTTTCTTGTTTATTACCTGTAAGAAAAGTTCTTATGGTATTAATGAAAACTTGTGGTCAATCCGCAAATATTACGTTATTCATCATCATCATCATTTTCAGCCCTTACCGGTCCACTGCTGGGCATAGGTCTCTTTCAATGAACGCCAAGACGGCCGATCCCCTAAACCTAATCCGCGATTGCCTATCCGCCTGCTCAGTGTGGCAATCACGAGCATTTACCTTACCTTACATTACTATCATACATATTTAATAATAATCCAAACAATTAACACAACGCGTCGGTTTCCAATATAGTTAAATGTAATTCGCACGAAGTAGTTAAATCAAAGTAGAGTTAAGTTCCCTCATTAACTGAACAACTGTTGCCAAGTGTCGAAGTGCTCGTACACAGTTCGTGTCCACACGTCACAGGTGCACAAACACGCGCAGGTTTAGTGCGAAATGGTGTATTTATACCTCAGTTAAACCGTCTCGTATTTGTTTAGGACTGACGGGGTATATTTAGTGATGGCCTACTGCTGTGTGTTATGATCCGAAATTTTTACGACCTGCAAATATCGGCTTTTTGAGGACTTTTTTCCAGTAGTGGTAGGTTTGGCACTATTCTTGCTTTTGCTTTGGTCGCGTGATCCAGGATTTGTTCTGAGTGTGGTAGCAAAGTGTTATGGTGATATATCAAAGGACTCCTCTTGCTAATCAACTGAAATGTCTAATGGCAGGTGTGACTACAGGTTTTGCAGGTCAGGACACCCTCCTCACTCAGTAGCCTGGGGTGATCCGAGACACCTTGGGGGAAGCCAATTTAACCGAGGAGTTGGTGGCTCTTAGTACCCCTCCTATAAGAAGAAGGGACTAAAGAGCAGGAGGAGGTGCCGCTCTTTGTACTACAGGATAACCCCACCTTCTTTAGGACAGACCAATGGGGTAAAGTACCCACCATCGCCCCTTGCCACGTGCGCAAAAGCTCCTCCTCATGTAAGTCCTTGGTGCCCTCTACCTATAAGAGGAATACCGAGAGTGATTCCTCCTCCTGATCTTTAGCCCCCTCTTTTTATAAGCGGGGTGCAAAGATCCCCCTCGATCCAATTTGCTTCGCCTGAGTACACCCCAGGCTACTAAGCCCCACCGCCACGACAAGGCTCGAACCATGGTGAGGTCCATAATACAAATTGGCCCAATCCAGGGCACAATCCACAAACACAATTATTACACTATGGATACACCCGTGACCGCGGTTGCTATAAAGCTTCAGATATTTTGGACAAGTTAAATAATTAAATAAATCGCGATAAAATCCTTAAAAGTAGTTTTATTAATAACTCTATCTTACTGCTAGTGTGAAATCGTTTGATAAAACTAAACTATCCCGCCCCATCCCAGGAGCTCCTCACGTTGCTAACTTCAACGAATTCTGAATTTACAATGCATAAAATATTGTGAGACGACTATGTAGAGTTTTATTACAATTTATCAAAATTTACATAATCTCCTTTGACATTTTTGTAAATTTATATTTGCAAGCGAAATGGAATTTTTGAAAATGTCAAGTTATCAGGTGGTCTTTTACTATACTAGCAGCTTCCTGCGGCTTCACTCGCGTATCTCCGTTCCCCTGTCCTTTAGAGTTACTATTTCCATGAATGGAAATTTAAATCCGAGGATGATCTGAAGGATGAAAGAGCGTATATAGCACTTGCTGATATTTTTGCTTTTTCATTTATTTGTCATCAGAAGCTATTGCGCTTCTTCACTTATTTGTAATCAAAGCCTGAAGACAAAATTCCATACATCTAACTTCAATGATGAGAGACCTCCAAACTAACGGAGGTACGAAATATCAACACTTATTTTACCACTAGGGGTAGAATATCTATGAACTATCAAATACATACGAGGGGTGATTGATAGAGTATTCGAAATGACAAAGAAAAACTTTAATAATCTATTTAAAACAATTTTATTTTTCAACGTAGTTTCCTTCCACCACTGCATACATTTAATACAGCGCTCCTCGAATGCCGTTACAAAAATTTGATAAAATGTTTTCTCTAACTCCTCAAAGTACTCTCTATGGTAACAATGACTTCACCATTTGAAGAAAAAGTGGAAGTCGCACGGGGCCAGATCTGCGGAATAGGCCCCCCTATTGCGGTAACAATTCGAACTGCAATTCATGGCGTTTGGCAACTGTAACCCTTGAAGAGTGCACAGGTGCGTTGTCGTGGTGGAATAAAATTTTCCTTTTGGCTAAATGAGGTCGTTTCTTTCGGATTTCTTCACAAAATTGTAATACTCTTCATTTAATGTTTTTCCTCTTTGCAAATACTAAAATAATCTCTACTAAAATATTACTATAATAATACTTCACTGAAATAATCCCTTGAGCATCCCAAAAAATAGTCGCCATTACTTTGCCGGCCGACAATTTTTGCTTTCTTCGGCGTACGTTTTCCGCTCTTAGACCACTGCTTAGATTATTCTCTTGTTTCAGTAGTATAATGATGTATCCATACTGTCACGTCTACTGTACGTATCACACTTAAATAGCAACAAAGACTCCGACGAATCGTCCACTCGACGTTGCTTTTGGTTAACAGTGCGCAAACGCGGCGTCCAACGCGCGCAAAGCTTCTTCATTCGCAAATGTCGGTGTAAAATGTTAAAAACGCGTTCAGAGGAAATGCTTACCATCTTTGCTTTCAGCGGCAACTTGAAGTGCCGATCATTCAAAACGATTTTTTTAATTTTTTTGATCATGTCCGGATTCGTGACTTCTTTGGACGACCGGACAGGCGTTTTCGTAACTCTGTCTCCCTGGTCTAAAATCAGTTACCCAGGTGTGAATTGTACTCAACGCAGCAGCAGTATTACCTAAAGATCTGTCTAGCTTGACTGTAACCTGAGTTGCTGTTTCCCCTTTTGAAACGTAAAATTTTATCACCGCACGGATTTCGTTTCTTTACATTGTTAGGATTCTATCAGAAAAGATGATAGAATATAATGTAATAAATTTTGTTTGCCTATCTTTTTTTAACTTTGTCGTTTCGGCCAGTTATCATTCACCTTTTGTCTACGTTTTTAATCAGTTGAACAAATTTAAAGTTTCATGTCCGTAACATAAAAAAGAAGGACTTTCATACAAAATTTCAAACCTCTTTGCCTCCCCTCAAGGGAGTGATCCCTTGAGATTTTAATAATAAACTAGCAATAAAAAGGCTCTACACACTAAATTTTACTGTCCCACCTTTAGTAGTTTACGCCCAGCAGTGATGAACTAATCAGTCGGGACTCATGCTAAGGCTCAGTGCGAATTTAGCAAGAGGTAGGGCAATATTGCATTGCAGCGAAATCTGGCATCGCGATTCATACGGTTTGTGCTGGTTAATGGAGTAAAGGAGGACAACGAAATTGCAAAATCATTAACCACCAGTTAGGAAGAGGTAGTGCCATGCTGCATAGGAGGAGGTAGGCGTAGTGCATGACACTACCCTCCTATTCAACGGAATTGGGCCGGCACGACCGGGGAGGTACCTCTCGCTCACATAATAATACCGTAAAGTGACATCTTCAGTGTCGCGTTTCGTGCGGTTTGTGAGCAGCCGGTGGCCCATTGGGGGGGGGTAACGCGTCGGCATAGTTATTATGCAGACGTTCATGGGCGTCAGTAGTCGTAAAAAGACTCAGATTGATCGTATGCCCCCAATTCTATACAAAAGAAAATCGGCGTTGGTAATTACCAAATGGCTCCGATAACTATGTTATAAAAAATATATCGTCAATATTGTACTGGCGGAAAAATTTACAGTTTCCTGCTGGGTTTAATAGAAGTTCCCCAGCCAGGTGCCAGGTGCATGTACTCTGTGAATTGAAATTAAAAACGCAACGTTTCGATTGCAAATTGTAACACTAGTCGTGTTACAATGTACATACCCTTTTCTCCCTCGTCTGATTTGTTACGTTCTTACATGTACACCTATAGCTTGTCGGGGCCACCAAGTGTGCTAGCGTGTTGTACTAGATCTACATATGGTGTGAGTATGGGATAGCAAGTCGTATGACACAAGCTATTACAAGATTTGCCATCCTATACTGGCACCACATGACATGACGATGGCACGTCCGTTTATCGAGTCGACTATTGGAAAACAGATTAGAAATAACAACACACTATTATATACAATAATTCTGTAGCGAACACAAGCTCAACGGCACGCCTGTTGCCTACCTAAAAGTAATGCAATTGAACATTATTTCGAATTCGATAAATCACTATATACTAAGTACAAGTTGATAACAAGCTCAGTCGGGCGTTCTGCTTAGCAACGCTTACGCAATTTCAATTTTAATATTATAATTAATACTTTGTTGTTTCTTTGACATACATTTTCGTACATAATCTTAATCTCATATGACACACTGGTTAACCAATAATTCTTTACGCCGAATTTAAGTTTCATGTCATTTGGTTTTATTGCAAACATTTTAATTATATTTAATTACAGTTAACCAGTTTGTCATATGACATTAGGATTAAGGACGAAAATTTATGTCAAAGTAACAATAAAATATTATAATATTAAAATTGAATTGAATATATATATATACATAATATGCAGTATATTATAGCTTTTCAATATTTTCAATAATGTATTATTGAAACAGTAAATTGTTTTTGTTTTTTTTTTGTACATATACATTTATACAGTTTGTAATGCTGTTGGTTTTCTAATAAATAAAAAAGTAATTTTTTTTGTCATTTATTTTTTCTACACCATAGCGAACGAGCACTCGCAATCTTTTGATGACTACCTATGTACATAGACATCCACATAACTTATGTACAGATCTGATAACCTTTTTACCCTTCTTCCCTCTAATGGGCCACCGGGACATCGTAAACTACACGTAACGTGACAGCATGGCTGATATGACCCAGACGTACCTCACAGCTGTGGTCCCATTCTGTTGCAATGACTGGCTCTGTACCTCCTACGAGAGTGGCTTTATCCGTACCCATCAAATAGTTGACGACTTTGACACACAATTTCTCTACCGTCACCTAGTGAATGAGAAACTTGTGCCAAAACCATAGCGAAGCTGTATTCTAAATAGTCACGTTTTGTGCATATTATTGGATAAGGTCGTAGATAGAAAATGAAACTATATCTTTATGTTTATTAGTACTTGTACACTATTTACATTTACCACCGTCGAATAAAAAATGCTTAACCTTCACAATATCTTCTTACGTTAACTCGTTACCCCACCTTCTTACATTTTCTTACACAACTGACATTTGATCAATTTAAACACTTTTAAATAATGAAAATAACATATAGCGTATATAGATTAGGTCAATAACAAAATGTACATTCATATATTGATGATTTTGGTAATTAAATAGAAGTTATTTTAATTTTATACGACTCATTTGTAAATATAACTTTGATTAAATTAATAATACAAAATAATAATCTAAGCTATGATTTTACTTTACACCAATTTTGTTAAATTAACATCACAAAATAATAAACAATAAGCTATGTTTTACCCGTACAATATTAATAGTTTAATCACTGCGCTTCGCTGTATTGCTGTTTGAACTGCGACCACGTGTTTGCTAAGTCATCAGTTACATACAATGCCATTACATGGTATTGGGGATCAAATGTGGACATATCAAACCTTGCCCTCGACAACGAACTAAGACAATCGGGTACCAAAATATTGTTTGTTTCGACAGTAAAAATATGACTATTCTATAATTTGTGTTGTTTTAGCTCTACGTGCCATTTATAACAATCACTTCTAGATTCATCTACATTCATAGATCTCATTTAGACCTGCTCATTAGATCTCCTTTAATTTAAACACACGCAAAAGGAGGGGTAGTTATTATAAATTTGTTTGTGTGTGTTAGCGCGTGTGCATATCTATACATGTGCTGTACAAACATACGAGTGAACAGATTTGAATAATTCTTTTTTTTTTTAGAAAGGTGACTTAATCGAGAGTATACTTGGATGTTTTGCATGAACATCTCTGCACCCGTGTGTCAAAGTTGTTTTTTTTTTAAATAAAATAAAAATTTTAATCAAAAAGATCTTGTTTATTTTAGCTGCACAAGCTTAATTCGTGGTCGAGCCAAAATGGTGTTAGGATTTTTCAATCTATACTGACAGCCTGAAGTCATAAAGTTAGCTGTGTAACACGCTGCATGCGTTGCAGCCAAATTGGGCCGGTTCCTCATAAGGCTTACATCTTCGTGAGTGATAAAATCGCACGAATGATATTAGACATTTACTTTGTAAGAGGTAGTGCCATGCTGCATAGGAGGAGGTAGTACCATGCATGGTGCATTACGCTACATCCTTTTAGGCAACGTAATTGGGCCGGCACGACCAGGAAGGTACCTCCCGCTCACTTGATACCGCGGTAAAGTTACACCTACGGTGTCGCGTTTCGTGCGGTTTATGTGTATCCGGTGGCCCCATTGGGCCGGATGAAAAGGAGGGAAAAGCATCGGTATAATTATGTTGATGTTCATGGGCGTCGGTACTCGTTGAAAGGCTCCGATTCCTCGTTTGCCCCCTATACTATTAAAAAACCACCTAACAGTGATTAAAAGCCACTTATCGTGATATCGTTATCTACCTCTCTAACGAGATGTCTAGTGAGTAACGATAAGTTGAACAGAAAACGTAAATGGAACATATAATTTGTCTTGGACGTCGCAGTTTACGTCGCCTTGCACACAGATCACGTAAAGCGGTAATGGGATTCATTAGCAACAAGTGCAGCTATCTCAAATACATGCTGATTTATAACCCACTTGGGGGGATTGTCTAGAGCTTACATTGGTTGGTTCAATTTCACGAGCGTGCCAGGATTTTCCGATTACTTTCCATGCCCTAATGATCCTTTGGCTGATTAATTTGCAATAATTTGTTTAAAACGAGGCAAACAGCAGGCAATATGTATTTATAATATGTATTCATAATATGTATTTATAATATGTATTTATAATATGTATTTATAATATGTATTTATAATATGTATTTATAATATGTATTTATAATATGTATTTATAATCAATCTAGTCCATGTCTACATGCTCAACATATATGATTGTTCTGGACAAAAAAATCAAATTAATTGTCCTGTACTATTTAAATTTGGTGACTACTCATACAGTAATGGAGAGGAAGTCTGCACCATTTGATTGTCAATTTTTATTCAAGTTTTATTTACCGCACTGGTTAATGAAGACAATTTTTCTATGTAAAGGTTAAAATTTATACTACAAAAATTGTGTCCCTGACATTTACGAATCTGCGCATTTTAAACTACTCAAAGGGGTTGATTTGAACATATCTGCAGAGCCGGTAATATTCCACCTCTCTAAATAAATATACGTGCCGAAACTTTAGTTACACTACTCTCAGTTCCATTCCTGCGATCTGTAGCAGATGGGATAGTTCCGATGACGATTTGAATGTACCTATTTCCAATCTTTAACTATTTGCTAAAGTTTTCGAAAAAATATCCATGAAGTATGAATAACCTAACCAAAGATCAAGAAGCTAGGATATAAGTAGATAGGTTACTCGTAAAATAAACTTAGTGGCAAAAGAGACATAATATTTTTGTATGATTCAGCCAAATAATACACACAAATAATTTCATGGGGTAACAGTTAAAACTCAATATCGGGAACACATTATTCATAGCCCTCATAGCGATATCTAAAGCACGATACTCAGCGCTTGCTAAGCTATAAACTCTTTGTAATTTGAATTATATTTTGTTGTGTAATGTAACAATTTTTTTTTTAATTGCAAGTAACATTTACTACTTTTACAAAGTGTTAGTTTAATACACAAATATAAAACAAATAAAAATATAAAAAGTTTATTCGAAGTGATCTCCACTGCTTGCAATACACTTTTAAACGATGTTTTAGGGACTCCAATCCAAATTATGATTGTGTTTAGAGCAAGCCGTACTCTTTCTTAAACTGACCATAAATCATAGTCCAGCTTATTAAGTACGGGACCAGATGAAGGGTAGTCTTCAGCTCTGACCAAGTCCGGAAAGGACGTGTTAACCAAGACTAGGTAGATCGAGCTTTATGATCTAGTCCCGAGTTTTGCTGGAAGGACCATAGTTGGTTATTGAACATGGTGTTATTAAGGGGCTTAACTACCTTCTCAAGAATGGAATTTCGACACACTTGTGCCGATGTTTTGATACATTTTTCACAAAAATATGGCTCAGCCGCTCCTTCAGAGCTAACACCCCCACCAAACCGGAGTTAAGTCAGATAATGTCCACGTTACACTCTGTCGACTAATTGCGAAGCTTTGAGAATAAAGACCCATTTTGATGATTAAAATGTTGTACTTTGATGATGATTAAATTGTAAAAAAATTCTCATCCGGAAACAAAATTCTTCTGTGACCTCCCTCTTCAGTAGTTATTATTGGGTTATCTTCATTTCCCGAGTTGAAATCTTTTACTTTCGGCCCGGATTTCTTCGAATTCTTTCCCTTATTGCTTTAATGACTTTTTCCTTAATATTTCTCTGTCATAAGCAGAGGAAGTCTCACTGTATCTATTAATAGCCCGGTACACAAACATTTGGCTAATAATACCAAGTGTATAGAGAGTTTTAAAAATTGCATTTGGCCATACCTACTTACTGTAATGCTATCATAGCGATTATTTGTCATCCCACTTTATTTTAATATTACAAAATATTGTACAATGTACTGGCGCCAAAATAAGAAATAAAATGAACAATAAAAATGACAGATTTCAAGTTCAAATGAAATATTTTTTATTTATAATTCTAACAATATTTATGGCCAGACTAAGTATGTAGTAATAAATAGTTTTGAGATTTGTTAAATTATCATTAATTATTAAAGCAACAATAGATGCCATAGAATATGAATTAGTTATGATAGCTATGTCGCAGTCGAATTGTCTAAATCGCCGTATTTCGAAAAGAGGGCCGTCTTGTTTTGTGGCGGGCCAAGTAACACGGCAATTTCTACAATACGACGGCTATACTCACATAAGCACCACTTTTGCATGCTACATAGCCTTTTAACGACGCGCACACAATATTTTCTCATGTTCTAACGACTTCGATGAAGTTTTCACTTCAATATACAAGTCTTATTCGAAATTATAGCTTTCGCTGTACACATCCTTAAACTGGGTTGAATATTTACAACATGCCCTGCCTGTTGAATGTCGGCCAGAATAAGGCGGGCTAGCGTTGACACTTGGCATGGCGGCATTTGACGAGGCCTCGTTCAACTAGTTTATTAATGTACGTCACATGTCACTCTGTAACACGCATATTGCTCGTTTTTACCCCCGTAAACGTAGGCCGACATTAATTTAACGTTTACCTTCCCCAAGATTATATTTGTTTTCGTTGGGCATATTTCTGTCTTTGCCGTTTATAATGTCTATTTTCATTTTATATAAAAGGTAACATTAAAGGAAATATCAATTTCAATGTAACTTTGGTGCATTTGAAATCCTTACTCTGCGATAAATATTGCAAGTGAGTTAAAACAAGTGAAACTAAACAATGTTAGTGAAAGAATTAAAATCTTGATTGCTAATCAAATGTTTGCCTACGTTAGATTTTCATTACTGACATCGTTAATAATTTGACAGTGACTGTTGAAAGAAAATACAATTAGGCATTAGCAGATATGTAGAATTTAAACATTAATGTAACTTAAGAAAGTTAAATTCTCAGCCCGGATTTATTTGTTTGTTTCTTAATAGAAACAACATCTATTTTCACATTTCATCTCAACAGAGTTCTTCATCTAATCGTCTGTTTAGATTAAATGATGTGTTTGTGTTATCTGATATTGATAAACACCTTGATTTATAAATATATATTTTATCATTAGGTACTAATCCACCTCTTATACAAGACCAATTACGTACCGGTGATGTGATACGACATGTTGAACAATGAAAACAAGATGTAAATTCTAATTTAACATCAAAGCGATGTCATACAATGAAAAAAGATGATATCCGAAACGACACAATGGGAGCCGTTATTATATCGAGTAGCAGGCAAATGTAATGTGACATCTCGTATTGATGTCACAGAACATGTTCCAGGTACTATCTGGCGCGTCACATGTGCGGACATCAACTAATTATTCATAATATACACGGATACACGGTTTCATACTGAACTGTCATTCAAAAGCATCGTGATTGTACATAAACATTTTTTTTTGTTTTGCAAAGTCAACCGTACGTGTATGACTTTCAGTTGTTTTTACAAACTGCGTAATTGACATTGTGCACAATTCTTTAAGCAATGTATATGTACGGATAACTAAAAAAGAACCATTTTCGAGTAGGTACGTTTATTGGGACATAATTTCTTTTTTGAAATGAAAGATTTCATTTCCTTAGGTGCTTAATGGGGGAAAAAATTGTTGTGCTCTGTATACAAGTATGTACATATGTTGACACATACATTTTACTAAGAGGTAGGTAGTATCCTCCTATGCAACGGAATTGGGCCAGCACGACCGGGGAGGTACCTCTCGCTCACATAACACCGCCGTACCGGTTTGTGACTAGCCGGTGGCCCATCGGGGAGGGGAAAAGGAGGGCAGTGCATTGGCATAGTAATTAAGTGAACATCCACATAATTACTATGCCGATTTTTGTGCTCGGATTTCTCGTTTGCCATCCTATTCTTAAAAAAAAAATATTTTCAAGTTTTCTCTTCTGTCGGAATACGAGTGGTCACGATACGTAGTGGTTTCTGCCACACGATGACACTACGCATGCACGAAAAAGAACGACGTCTTGGTATCGTTACGAGTCATAGTAATGCTTCGAATTCCGAGCGAGAGAGCATAATAAATCGTCTCTTTCTCTCCATCCGGCGATGCGATCACATATCAATTAGATAATCCTTATACCGACTTGAAAGACAACTAGTCTTTTAGGCAAAACGATGAAAGCTTCGACAACGAGACTTTATTTCTACATTTTAAAGTTTTCATAACTTAGATACTTGCCCTGCGTATAGGAAAAAATTACGCAAAGGCATACATACCAGCCTTATGCTTCCTAATCTTATTGGAAAAAGACGGAACAATGGAACCTATATGAATACAACTTATATAAAAGTGTATATTATTTTATTGAATTTTCCAACAGTAAAACCTTTAACTGTCAAGTTTAATGAACACAATGATATCATTTAAAATAACGCATCATTAAAAACAACATGAAATAGCAATAATGCGCTGTACACTTTGCTATTATAAATGTACATTTTAATTGAAAATATTTTACATGTCGGCCACCTGTATTATTGTAGTGTAATTGCTTTATGTAATATCTCTTATATGCCTGTACATCCTTGGAAGCTTTTACGGCTTATATTAAGATATTTACCTATTTCCAATGAAGAATTTTTTTTCATCCCCTATCATCATCACCCCTATCGGTCCACTGCTGGGCATAGGCCTCTTTCAATGAACGCCAAGACGACCGATCTCCTGCTACTCACACCCATCCCGGACTGGCTACTGCACGGAGATCGCCTTCCCACCTGGTCAATGGTTGACCAACACTTCGTTTTCCTAAAGGCGGCCTCCGCTCCAGAACCTTAGTGGTCCATCTGCCATCTGATCTCAGGGACAGAGATCGGATGGCAGATTGGTCGCCTAGTCTAATAGTAAATAATTTAAAATTTATTCCTAAATGGTGTGGAGGATTGCAAAAAATGTAGTAAAAAGCATGCTCCCTCCTCCCTCCCCCTAGAGTCTA
>JAFELO010000049.1:36270-47107 GCA_017140195.1 Eumaeus atala | reverse complement strand
GGCATTTAACATGACATTTTTGCTGATACGGAACCCTTCATATGAGACTTGATACGCTCTTGTCCGATTTTTTCTTACACTCCAACTTAAAATAGGTTACTCAAGAAACCAATACTAAACAATGTTTCTATACTGTTATACCAGATTAATATTTTTTCCGAAGAATAAAAACTTATCACATACTACGTTTACACTAGATTTATAATTTTCCCGCAGAATAAAAAAGCTTATCATATAATTATGAAACACTATATCACCGGAAAGAAAATATTCCAGTATATCTAAGACATCGCTAGTGATGATAACATTAGAATTAGATGTCGTTAAACGATCTTGAACCAATGTCTACATGCAATGCGCTACATAACGCTTAAAACAAACAAAATAATAATTAAAATTATCACGCTTTCGATATAAATATTAAGGTTAACGTTAAATTTTAAAGTTAATAAAGGTTCGACCTGCAATGTCAATATTCACATTGCATTATGGTTCTGAAGCACAATGATATATTATTGAAACATACATTACAAGTACTTTACTTTTATATTAATTATTATTTATAAGTTGATGTTCATATCAAAATGTTAATCATAACGCATTATCGTCGTATAAGACCAAGAGTGCCATGCTGCAGTACATCCGGATTGGGCCGGACGACAGGAAGTACCTCCCACTCACATGATACCGCTGTAAAGTGACAGCTATGCTATCTCGTCTTGAGGGGTGTGTGTTCCGGTGACCAATGGGGAGGAGGAAAGAAGGGCTATGCATGTGTATGACAATTGTTAAAACTGAACTACAAAAAATATAGTTCAGATTCAGTCGTTGATAGACGATTCACCAGATGGGAAGCCGATCTCCGTGCAGTAGCCAGTCCGGATTGGATGCTAGTTGCAGTAGATCGACCGTCTCGGCGATTCATTGAAAGAGGCCTAATTTGTAGCAGTGGACCGATAAAGGCTAATAATGTTTGACGGTGCAAGCAGATTTAAATCCGTCTGGTGACTTGCGATGTCCATAAACATACACACAGCTCAAAGCTATGCAGATGCGTTGCCCACCATTTATTTCTTTTATGTTTGAAGGGTTACCCCTTCAAGTACCATCGCGAGCAGCAGGACTAATACGGATGCGGTCATATCGGACCTAAACCCACATAACACGTTAACCACACGGTTCACTGTCTCGGCAGCCAATGCCAAGGCGCCCTACAGAATGAAAATTATTCGATACTTGGTGACGCCGAAGTTAGGGCCTACTCCGCACCCGTCTCTGACTGGATAGGCGCGTCTGGAATACGTCACGCCAACCTCTTCTAGCCAGAGTCTAGTAGGGCGTCGGGTAACTCCATCCAGCGCCCTCAGGCCAGCACAAGTAGCCGAGTATCGTTGATCACGCCCCAGCACCTGTACGTCTTTTGCGGCACGGGAGAGTGCTTGCACTGTGCCGCAACCTCTTCGTTGCTGACCTCTTTTACTGATATAGCGGCCTCACAAGAAGAAACGGCAGCAATGTACGCTATCTATCTCACTCTAGCTAGAGGCTTCCCACAGCAGCATCCAACCTGAGCATTCTACTAGCATGTGCAATGCAGTGTGTCCCCAGGATAGCTCCTATAGTAGTGGCAATCCACGTCAGTCGGAAAGAAAGATATGTACATGTTTTTTCTACAGCCAATCCTTCATGACCTTACGGCAATAACCATCGTATGCATTGCCCTCCTTCACTCAGTCATACACACTTCTCACGCACTCGGAAACGCATGCTGTCTGTCCTGAGGGAGTGATAGTGCCGTCCCGGTTGCGCCCCAGCCCTCTCATCCTTGTTCAGAACGCGGTCCGGAATAGTTATTAATCCGTGCCGTGCGCGGAACTGGGGCGAAGCCCAATTCGTTTCTTGTATAATTTTTCTTCTTGTAAAATTTCATGCCCCAAGGTACGTCAAGTGCAGTGGCCCCTCCCGCATATATCCGCCGTCGTGCATTTCCTGCCGGACTGGCAGAGACATTACCGCACACTGCGCGACGCAGAAGCTGCGAAGGGTATACGCTTCCTTGCGCAGTCGCCTTAGGAATTCCGGGCGGTCCAGGCACTCCTGACAGCCATGACGAAGGAGAACCCGGCGGTGCAATGGCACTGTTACTCCCCACCCTCAGACCTCCCCACCGAGGTGGGTATTAGAGTTCTGCCGGTGGGAACGGACATCGAGTGCATCGCCGAGGGGCTCAGGGGCCTGGGCTTTCCGTTGCGCTTCCGACCGACGAGAGGCGGGAGAACCGGCTGTTTGTACCACGCGCAGCTGGACCGCCTGAACAGCGAGGAGCTCTGACGCGTCTGCGAGGTGAAAGAGCTTGTCTGCATGCCCGGAGTAGTCGTAGAGGGGTAGAAGGGCAGTCAGAGACCAGCTCATTGTAACCGTTGTCAGCTCTTCGGACACTCTTCTGCGCACTGCCACCGGGAGATTACGTGCGTCCGCTGCGGTGGGGTACATGCAGTCGGGGACTGCCCGCTGCCGATAGGAGCCACCCCGACCTGCGCCAATTGCAAGGGCCCACACACCGCCAACGACCGAAGGTGTAAGTCCTTCCTCAGGGAGGCCAGAGCCTGAGGTATGGCCATCCGAAAGGCCGCTGTGCAGGAAGACCACCTGCGACTGGTCCCTCACGGCCGTTACCACGACGCCCCTGCGCCCGCGGCTCCTTTGCGGAGGGAGGTACAAGTCGAGTACGGCCCAGGCCCATCCCTTACCGCTCCAGCCAACGACCCCAAACCCAGGCATATGACGACGGCCAAGCCCAAGAGGAGGCGCACTCGCAAGAGGAAGCCCCAAGCTGTGGCCGTCCAAAGCTGCCACGCTCCGCAACAGGAGAACGCCGTGACCGCAGTGCGCCGAGTACCCACACAGGCTAGGGACCCGGAACACGCATGAATACCAACACGCGCAGTAACTCACCACATACGGCAGACACCGACTCCAGCACCACGGATATCAGCCCTCCCACGTGGGACCGACGCGCTCCGAAGGGGAGCGGCGCCAGCGCAACGAGCACAGGGTCCATGCTGACGATCTCAGGGAGTTAGGAGCTGAGGGCGGTCCTGAAGGACGAGCTGTCCAGATTGCTCAGGGACCCGCGCATCTGGACACAAATCATGCACGCACGGGGCCAACCAACGGGGAGCCAGTGATGGATCGTGACGAGCTCAGGGTCGCTTACTGGAACCCCGGAGGTATAGGAGGCAAGGGCGACAGTCTTCGGCTGCTCGCTCAGCAGTACAACTTACATGTCATTCTGCTGGGCGAGACTTGGCTGAGGCGGACGCCGAGCCTCCGGCTACCGAATTATGTCGCGTATCGAAGGGACGAGGTGACGCCGAGCGGCAGGCCGTACAGAGGTACGGCTGTGCTTGTTCGGCGGGACGTCGCCCACGACGAGCTGAGACAGGGCCCCTTCACCGACATGGGCTCGACTGACATAGTCGTTCACGCGGCGTACTGACATCCCGGGAACGGTTTTGGCCTAGATGATGTCCACAACGTGCTGTTGAATGGCGGCCAATTGTTGTTGGTCGGCGACCTGAACTCCAAGCATCCAGCTTGGGGATCGGCCGTCACGAACAACGCTGGCTTCAGGCTGCAGGAGGATTCGGAAGAGCGCAGCTACACGGTGCAAGGACCACCGTGCCCTACACACGTGCCTACGGATACCCTACGCACCACGGTCACGGCCACGGTCAACATCGAGATCCGACACTCAACACCTACCCATCCTCGTCACACTTGATTCCGAAGCAATCCTTAGGAAAGGAATGCGGACCAGAGAGAGGATCGACTGGGCCGTCTATCAGGATAGCTTAATCAACTTCACCATCGCAGCTGTCTATCCCGGACGAGGTGGAGGCCGCTGCTCGCAGCTTCACGGAAAAAATCAGGGGGGCGCGGGCGGCGGCGACCACCTTTGTACCGGTGACAGCGCGCCGGCGGGGTGAGCTCCCTCCGAGCCTACGGCGGACCTGCAGAGGAAACGTCAGATGAGGAAACACTGGGCCCGCACGCGCTGTCCGAGAATCAAGGCACAACTCAAGAAGCTGGCCAAGGAACTGTCTGCGAAGGCAGTCAGGCTGGGAGAGTACAGTCTTCCATGCCAAAACGACACCAACCTGCACGCCCTAAACAGACGTCTCACGAGGACAAAAACCACCATCACTCCACCCCTAGACACCAAAGGTGCGATACACTACACAGCGCAGGCACGCGCCGAAATGCTCGCATCACATCTACACACACAGTTCTCACCACACCCATCGGCGCCGTCGTTCGCAGAGCACCACGAGCAGGTGGAGTGCCGAATTCAAGAGCTCCTTCAGAGATCGACTCCGCCACTCAGCAGGATGGATTTCATCTCCCCCTCTGAGCTGCGGAAAGTCGCACTTCGCCTCTCGAGGTGCAAAGCTCCAGATGCCCCGATGACATCCCCCCCCACAGCGCTGGTGATGAAGCCTAGGCAAGCAGCCGTGGCTCTCACACAGATCGCAAATGGCATTCTCCGTACTGCCCACATTCCGGAGACCTGGAAAGAGATGAGGGTCATCGTTCCGCCGAAGTCGGGCAAGCCCCGAAGCCTGCCCAGAAGCTACCGGCCGATAATGCTGCTGTCCCACATCGCCAAGTTGTTCGAGACGCTTCTGCTTCGGAGGCTGAGGCTGTATATTCCCATAAGGGATGAACAGTTCGGCTTCCGGAGCGACCACTCGACCACGTTGCAACTGACGCGGGTGATCCGCCACTTGTCTGTGGAGATGAACAAAGGGAGACACTCTGTCACAGTCTTTCTCGATATGGAGAAGGCCTTCGACAGTGTGTGGCAACCGGGACTCCTGTACAAGTTGGTGGACGCCGGCGTCCCGCTGGCGCTTGTGAGACTAGTGGCGTCATTCTTGGAAGGTAGGACCTTCCGGGTAGCTCCTCCTTGCCTATCCCCTTGCCTGTACGCGGCCTACACCAACGACATCCCCATACTCAATGATCCCTCGGGAGAGGGCGAGGTGGATGTCATGCTCGTACTGTTCGCCGACGACAGCACATACGTTACATCGTCCCGAAAGCCGGATCTCGCAACTGGGTGCATCCAAACCCTGCGAATCGCAGGAATTAACACAGCAGGCTTAGATAAATACTATTATAATCACTTTTGAGCTCACCTGTATAAAGTATAGGTTAGATTTGGTAGGATTTAGAAATAAAAAAAAGAACTATCTAGCTTTATCGACAGTTTTATAGAAATTTTGTAGAATAATAATAAGAGACTTATATAAGGAATTCGAAGTTATAAAGCCATTATAAAAGATTCCATACCTACCTCTTTTTACGTTAAAAGACAGGACTCTTTAAATGACCGAAGGGTTCAATGACTACAGTGGATTTATTTTAAGCAATCGGAGCCTTTTTCGAAAGCTCGACGTTCATGAACACCCGCATAGTTACTATGCCGGTGCGTTGCCCTCCTTTTCTCCTACCCTCCCCCCTTTGTACCCCCATTCATCGTCGGTGGAGGGAGGCCACGTCGGCAGCCTCCTCTCTCACCCGCTCGTTGGCTTCCTTCTGGGACATGACGGCCTCGCCAAAGTAAGCCATCGCCTGGTAGGACCCGTCGCTGCCGAGCATCGCTACGATGATGCTCGACTTTGACAAGCCCCCTCCCATCTCGGGCCCAGCTCGAGGATAGGCTGCGCGGAGTCCACCACAGCGACACAATCGTGAAAACGAGTCGTCGCCTTCCTGTGGGCCGTCCTACACAGGTACTCACTGAAGCAACCATGCCCGGTGAGCACCTGTGTCAGACGGAAGGTGGGGGGTTTGCGCCTACGGAGCATCCACCACTCGAGGTCCATGTGCGAGGCAACCGTTATCTCTCTACAGTACGGCTGCCGCGTTAATGCAGAGGTGGGGGGGAGGACCTCCCCCCACCTCTGCAATAACGCCACATGCCCTAACCATGGGCCTCAGTACCTTGGCAGTAATCTTGGGTGTGCTAGTATATCTACTGGACTACGAGTTGTGGATGTACTAGCACACCTCTGCCTACCTCTTCGGGGATAACAGGCGTTAAGTTACAGGTCCTTATAAGATACTATAGTTGGCAAGCTTACATTTATTACAGGATACAAGGATTTTGTATGAAATGAGCTACATACTTAAGTTTGTATTGGTATTTATTTCTACAACGTATCACAAATTATCAAGTTTTGGTGATATTCCTATATTTGCATTGTAGTACCTAAATCTGGCCAAATTTAATTAATCTTGGGTAAACAAAAAAATCTTGGGTAGGTTTTCGTGACAAACCAAAAACTTATCCTATAAATGGTTCGTTTTCTTCTTTCGAAATACGGAACCCTAATAAAAGGAAAATAATATGTACCGCCAATACTTTTTAAGATTGAACGCAAAAGGCTTGTATAGGACTATTTCAATATACCTATTCCAGCTATTTACCAATACATTAACATGGATATTTTATTGGACCAATTCATTGTAAAGCTGGGTAGAGGTCGCTTAAAAGGAACATAACTGATTACTTACCTTACCCTTTTATGAGAAAAATCGGTCCCTTTTTTTAAAGATACGACAAGTATTAAAATAGGTACGGTCCATAATGATTCGTATCTTATATCAATTTACTTTTTTTATGTATAATCATGACCGTTGGGTTCATGCAATAAATGTTAGCCTTTCATAATTTCAGCCCATTAAGAACTTTTGAAATAGTTTCTTGGTTAATTTAGTTACTTAAAAATCAGCAAGCTAAAGTAGCAATGGGCAGGCCACATTACTTGTAGAACCGATGACTGCTGGGGAAGAAAGGTTCTCGAGAGGCCGTTCCACACTCCGGAAGACGGAGTGTGGGACGGCCTCCAGCCCGATGGACTGACATCTTGGTTAACGTGGCGGGGAGCCGCTAGATTCAAGTGGCTCGGCGTCAGCGGAACGATTTATGGCGCTCTATGGGGAGTACTTATGTTGGTTTGAATTTTTTTGATGGTATAAAGGCGAACAAACGGTCGACGCCTTCTAGTGACAAGTGATGTCCACAAACTCAATGCAGACGGCATAGAGTTTACGGAAATGTGCTGCACATGGAATATCTTCCCCTTCAATGGGCCACCGATGGTGAGCTGGCGAGAAGATGTAATGTGTATGTACCTTACTTTTTTACGTTGCTGGTAGTGCGTTAACGTATGCCGTCGAGCACGGGATGCTCTAGGGTTATGTGGGACTCTCACCGCTCTGGAAACCCTGAAAACCCACTAAACTATCAACAGTATTCTCTCATGTAACATACATCCGGATAACTATTAATCTGTGTACCCCTATCATAAATTTGTACAAAGTTAGGCTGCCTATTGACTAGTACATTAGTTTTTAAAACAAATATACAATCGCTTTGTGAATTATCCTTTGTGACAGCCAGAGTTAGAGCCGCGCTTCGTACGATTTGTAAGTAGGCGGGCATGTATGTTTCAAATTACTATCGTTATATTTAATTGAACCTAATATTACATATCACTGTTTCTTGAGCATAGTAAATAAAGAGAGAGATATATTGTTATGAAACAAGAAACCAACTCATAATATTTTTATATTTATCTGCGACAAGACGAGATGTTTTCGTTTTGTCACAAAAGATGCCAATTTCGATTTAAATCCAGCCCCTGTAACTCGCTGTGCGCACTCACGTGGAAAATGTTTCCTTTCCGCCGTGTTTGACGGAACTTCGTTATTTTGGCGCCAAAATGTTTTGTTTGTAGATCGCGTTATGTATCAAACGTTATCTGCTTAGTATAACTGGAAGGAAAATGCTGAGGACATATTTTGTTTTGGTATAAATATTACCGCCATTTTTATTTCGTGGTATTCGATATACGACAATGGAAGATATGGGATTTTCTGTATAATGTAGGCTTTTTAATAAGTTTAAGTGAATTGTATTTTTACCAGCTATTTTTTTACGATTTAGTGCCAGCAGCTGAATTTCATCCTCGGACACCGCGACAGAGCTCTAAGTTCCACTCTAAGTAAAGCCACAACAGTGCAGTTTAAACGCCACTTCTTGCCGCGCACAACTGTACTGTGGAACCAGCTGCCTCCCGCGGTATTTCCGATCAGGTACGTCTTAGGTATGCTCTTTTCTTAAAGACCTCTTCAAGAAAAGAGCATAGACATTCCTTAAAGGCAGGCAACGGGTCGGTAAGACGACTAGTCTTACAGATTTATATTGATGCGGTAGTCAATACCCACCTGCTCGTTTGCCCACTATATCATAAAAAAATCGTCTATCGGATGTGATCATTTTTTTTAAATCTACTTGACGCAATTCAATCGGGTTGTCTCCCATGATTTCGTTTTAGCGTTTCCTGAGAAAGACATCAGTGTATAATTTCTTAAGATACCTATTTATTCACAATAGAAGACGAAGCGGATCGATATATGATACATCGACGCGCCTCGCAGATTAGTGTACAATCGAATGAACAAAAGCTTTTGGTTTTACGAAGCTACGTCAATCAACGACTTAAATTGCACAGAAACATCTAGGGAATGCGATTTATTCGTTTCGTATCGTTTCGTAGACTACACATCCTTTCATTGTCAAAGGAAATTGATGGTTTTTATTTTCATTACGGGTGAAATTGTTTTTTTCTTGCACATGATGCCTAACAAAATATAGATGAAATAGATTTAGAATTTTTTATATCGTCGCCTAATTCAAAGAAAATTGATGGTTTTTCTTTTTATTATAGGAGATTTTTTATTTCCTTGCACATGATGCCCAACAAAACATAAATGGACTAGATTTAGAATTTTTGATATTTTCGCCTGTGATTGCTAAGAAATAACCGTAACTTAATTGTTAAGTTATAATCGAATTTTTAGCAATCTCACTCAACAAAAGTGCACGAAAAAATGTAACTCGTTAGTTCTCTTTCTCTTACAAGGGCGGTTTGATAAGTCTGTGACTTCGTTGAATATAGAGTTTTTATAGCTTTTTCTAGTGAATTCGTCATGACATAATCCATGATACGACGGCCACCACGGCCGCGGAGGTACCTCTGTCTCACATAATACCGCCGTAAAGTGACATCTTCAGTTTCTTCACAGACTGCACTAAACGAGTGCAGTCTGTGAGTAACCGGTGGGCCATTGGAAGACGGAGGACAAAGAGGTTAACGCATCGTTATAGTTATTATATGAATGTTCATGGCTGTCGGTAGTCGTAAAAGGGACGGATTGCTCGTCTGCCCGCCTATTCAATAGAAAAAGTCCCGGATTTGCCTAATTCACGAAATGTGTAATTAGTTTGTGGTATAGTGGTGAGCATGTTCCACCAGAGACCTGAGGTTCCGCATTAGGCTCCCGAATCGGACCAAAGTGTTATTAGTATTTTTCAATTTCTAACAAGAATACGAAGTCTTGGCGGTGTTCCACCCCCGTGCCTCGGAGAGCACGTTAAGCCGTCGGTCCTGCGCCTGATTTCTCTCCGGTCTGTCGAATTACCGTCCCATCGGAATATGTAAATGAGGGAATAGAGAGTGCGCTAGTTCCTTCACACACACCTGTACACTACAATATGTCCTGCGTAGTTGGTTAGTCTCTATCGGCCAGGATGATATTAGTTATTACTAATAAATGACTTACGAACAATTCTTGAGGAACTTCCACGATCCTCACCACGGTTCAAGTCTTGTCGTGGCGGTAGGGCTCAGTAGTCCGGGGTGAACCCAGACACCTTGGGCGAACCCAATTGAACCGGGGAGGCGGGTGCATTTCGTAGTGTTTTTTTGTAAGAGGTAGTGCCAGCACGGCCATAGGAGGAGGTAGTACCGTGCATGGTGCATAACACTACATCCTCCTATACAACGGAATTGGGCCGGTACGACCGGGGAGGTACCTCTCGGTCACTTGATACTGCCGTAAAGTGACATCTACGATATCGCGTATCGTGTGATTTGTGCGTAGCCGGTGGCCGGAGGGGGGGGGTGAAAAAGGAGAGTAACGCATCGGCATAATCCTCTCTATAATATAAAAACCTCTTACAAGAAGAGGGGACTAAAGAGCCGGTGGAGGAGCTGGACAATAACAGGACACTAAAGAGCAAAAGGAGGCGGGGTGTTAGCGCACGGGGCAAGGTGCGAGAATGGGAACCTCACCCCAATGCACTGTCCCAAAGTTGTTGGGGTTATCCTATGGTGCGGGACGGGAGTTCCCTGCTGATTTTGACCAGTATAGGTGCGTAATCAAATAAAGGCGCGCGTCAAAATAAAAGGAAGTTCCACGTTCAATATGATTAGTTTCGTTAATCGCTTACAAAATAACGTATCAATAAAACAACAATATCTTTAATATTAAATTGTCATGGACGCGATGGTGAAAGCCCGTGATCCCAGATAGGGTTTACTGTTCACCTCTATAAACCTAACCTAACGTGGTCGTCGCTATTGAATGCGTTGGGGTTATGTTGAGGGAGCAGGTCTCAAAACTGGAGCTACAATTGAAAACACGTTTATGCCATGTTACATTTACTCAACTTTTAAAATTTAAATTTAATGATATAAATTAACTAAAATTGGCACCTGAGATTATATGAGATTTTATCAAATAGAAAGCCTTGCATAAGTCCTCGATTACTTTCAAGAATTTTCGTGTCACAACTGTCATCAGATCTCTGAAACTCAGGAGAGAAACCAGACTTAGTCCTACGTTATGTCATATAAAAATAACCGAATCCGGATCATGATGTTTTCCTTCGCCGCTAGAACACTGAGAAATGTACTTAGGA
>JAFELO010000049.1:19485-31083 GCA_017140195.1 Eumaeus atala | reverse complement strand
CCCCTATTCTATAAAAAACTGATCGAACCGCTCCAACTGCCCGTTAGCCCCCTATTCTATAAAAGCCTGATCGAACCGCTCCGATTGCCCGTTAGCCCCCTATTCCATAAAAAACTGATCGAACCGCTCCGATTGCCCGTTAGCCCCCTATTCTATAAAAAACTGATCGAACCGCTCCGATTGCCCGTTAGCCCCCTATTCTATAAAGAAATGATCGAACCGCTCCGATTGCCCGTTAGCCCCCTATTCTATAAAAAAAATTAAACAAGTTCACGCAAACAGTGTGATCAATTTTCTCGAAATGTACTGAACGGCTCTACATACGGTTTTCACCAATGGACAGAACAATCCCAGCCGGGCGAGACGAAGGAGGTGGATCGCTAGTCTACTTTAGAAGCTTTATTATAGAAGGAGAGTGTCAAGTAATAGTATAAACAATAATTAATTAATACTAAATTTAAAAACATAAAAGATATTGATGGGTGGCAACGCACCTGTGTTAACGTGTGACGTCTACGGGTGTCGACAGTGATTAAAGGCTCCGATTGCTCGTCTGACCCCTACACTACAAAAACGCGTTACAGTACACGTATACACCTACTAAAACATCCACCCATCCGGATACTGTAACGATACCTGGTTTAACCTAATTCACTCGTACAGCTGGAAATAACAGAAAATTCAGCCAGTTTAGTTCGCTTTTATAAAGAAATATGAATTTGAAATGATTATACATACAATTCTATTCGAATTGAGATTTTAATTAAAAAACTTCTCCACTTTTTAAATTCATAATTTTGTATTAAGATGTTAAAAATGTAAACTTTTTAATTTAACGGCTGTATGGAATGAGAGGATGGTAATTATTTTACGTAATTAACAAGAGGGATGCGCCGTTTTTAAGCCCGTTCCTAGTTGTAGAAACATTTTTTTATATACAGTTAAACTATACTTAGTATATACGTGTATAGTCTAATAATGTAAAACTGTAGAGTTTGTTTGTTTTAACACGCTTATTTCAGGAAATACTGACCCGAATCGAAAAATTCGTTTTGTGTTGAATAGTCCCTTTAGTGACGAAGGCTACATACAGTATTAGTATACTACAGCCTTCCTCGATGGTGTGTACCATGACGCTACGATAAATAGGGCCGATTTTATTCGGTTCAAATCGTCGGTGATGCCAACACATTATAAAGCTGAAAAGTTTGTCTGTTTGAACTTGTTAATCTCAGGAACTACTGCCAATTTAAATAATATTTCAGTATGACAGAGCCCATTTATCAAGGCTATGTATTCGCGCTACGACCAAACACAGCGGAATACGAGCATTGTGTGAGTGAAACCGCCAGCCATCGTAGTTTAGCAGTCGGATGTTGAAAGATGTAGTGTCATGCTGCATTATTATCCGACAATTACAATGGTGTCGCCTTTCATCCGGTTTGTGATCCTTTTGAAGTAAGGAGGGAATGTGGTGTAGCGAACCATTTGCTGACTATCTATAACCTTCTGCATTAAGCCAACATATCTACATACCCAAATCCCTCAAATATTGTCAATGTCAATATCATTCTTCCTGGTGATATGTCGCCAGATGGTGGTGGGGACTTCCAAATTTTAATATATTTTTCCGGATATACCTAATCTTACTCACAAATAACACGAAACGCCAGGCCGGCATAACTGCAATGCAGTATTAACCTTATATTAACAACCAAGTGAAAAAACTTAAAAAAGACGTGCATGTTACGTCTACTTACAAACTATGTCGATAGACTTTTGTCTGTGTTACAGACAATATTTTTATTGTCTGTAACACTCGAATTTCGGCAAAACAAGCACTTTATTAAGACAGTTGTATATGTTAAATAAATATAACCCATAGAACCTCACTTATGTTCCACGCGGTACGAACAATTAGCCTTAACGGGAGAATGAAAAAGTAGTTTTATTTGCCGAGGGTAAAATAAAAACCTGGAGCGTTTTAAATAAATCAAAAGAGACCTGCACTTAGCCCAAGGAATGGATAAAAGCCTACAACTCAGGGTTTACGCTGTAATTTATCGTGAGTGGTTCCGTGCCCAGACAGGCTTCATACTACTGTAATGACATTTGTTATATCTGAATGGGGTTTAAAATATAACAAATATCTAGCTTGGTTTTACACTTAGATTCTTTTCTAGATTTTCTACTACTAAACTAGATTTTCTTTATTAAAAAGGAGAAGTGGAGTGACGAGTAGATGGCACATATGACGTAAAGTAATCACGACGCTCCTAGAACAGATGGGTCATTAAATCCTAACACCCAGGTGTCTCGAAGTTGCGGTTCTACATACTATTTATAAACTCTGCATTTCTCTGCATGCAATTATTATGTATAAACTGAAAACAATCTTAAATAGCACGATAAAAAATAAAGATGCCTTTCTAGGGGGCTTTGAATATTAAAGAAAAGCTCTAAAATTACACAAAATCGGAGAGAAAAGGCGCAGCACAAAAGTACTATAAATACCTGATAGTCGATGTGAAACGAGAAGTAAACCGCCGGACCTTGCCATTGTTTACATTTGTACGATGACATGGATTCCTCATTAACCGCTGATGTAGAGTGTGCCGGTAATCGCGCACTTTGTAGTGTTGATAAGCATTCAGTTTGTTTACACAGCGTTATATCAGAAACCCACGCCTACCCGGATATAGAGTTTTTGATGTTTGAAATCTATCTGTATGTCACGAAATCTCAGAAACTTTAAACACCTACAAACAAAATTTTTGGCTGGTTTCCTTTTAGGATGTAGAGACATCCACCAAGAACGAATTCTAAAATTGTGTATATACTTACGTACATGCGTTACATGTTATATTTCTTTGGCGTAACAGGATAATTTTTTTTTTTAAATTTTCATGTTTCGGATTGTTCTACGTTTGTAGAAAAAAACTACACTGACAATAGAAAAGTTTCTTTAATACATTGAAAGTTTAATTGCTACGCTGCTACTGATTTTTTTAAGTAACTAAAATGTTCAAGGATGTAGCTTCAGGGTGTCGATTTGTTGTGACGGTGTGCGCACGCATCGTAAAAATTTACTCTCATCGATTTTCCTAACGCTCCAACAAAAATCTAACTTCAAGGACGTTATACATAACAAAAATATACCACATAAAAACTTCTTTCAATTAATAGTTGGTTGAATCAAAATTATCAGTAATTATTATTTCTGCTAACTTAATCTGATAGTACCAACTTCTTGTTGTAGATGTCGTGTTTTGTATCTCTGGTGTGTCGACTCTTACTATTAAGTAGTGGTGAAAGGGGAAAGTCGGTGAGGATGGGCGACCTAAACTTTCTTAAAAAATCGGAAACTCGTCGCCTAAACATTTTATCCACTCAATTCGATTACTATTTTCTTTAAGAAAATATTCGTATAATTTAGACTTAGTTCTTTGTGTCAGTTAATTAGCTATAACGAAAATGAAAGAAAACATTTTCACAGAAGATGTAATGAATGAAAGAAATACATATATTACATAAGTGAGGTCGGGAGAAAAGAACACGCATTGGTCAATTGGGCTGCACGGGAGAATGGCTTCGTATGTCCCATATTAGAAATGATGATGCAGCTTACTAATGTCATATGAAGAAACGTTGGGTTTCTATGTACCTAATAGGAAATTGTGGCAGAAGTCCGAATACTATCCAATTTTAGGAGCTATTTTTAAAAGTAGAATATAGGCTATCTATTCAGGCATAAAATAAATAAAGTTAGTCTGCATATTCCTATGAAAAACCGTTGAAAGCATTAAGATAAAATGTATAAGTAATTGCAGTGAAACTAGGCAGCTAGTACAAAAATATTAATATTTATCAAAATAACTTAAAGCTATGAAAAAAGGAAAGTAAAAGTTTTGTCTACAATTTTTCTACTGTTTAGTTATATTTCGTTTTTTACTTTATTTTTTTCGGAAGGGTAGACTACAAAGAAAATAGAATAATCATATCTGTCAGCAATAGATGATAAAATCGGATTACAAAACATAACTGGTGTGGGATCTTTTTCTATTTAAACCGATCTCGGTATTTGTTAATACAAACTCAAAAAGGACAATACTTACTTTCTTTTACTTCCTTAAAGGCCCGAAAAATTGTTGCATGTCTGTCAAGATATTTACATAGTCTGTCTTACGATAACAGCTGTGACAGCTCATGCCTGTGTTAGATACATACAATATTCAGCACGGCATCAAAGGCAATGAGCTGAGGACACGATAGGTGTGTACCTCTGTGATGTGCTATAGGTTGCCATATTACACGTAATACTCCTCGCCTAGAGCCAATCACTCAGGATGGTCGCACAGCCCTACATATATCATCCTAACGTGACACATCAACACATATAAATATATAAAATTATCATAATCAAAAAATATATTACGCATCGAATAAGAGTAAATCATAAAACACTCACCAGTGTGCTGTTTCCGTACAAAGTATCGTAGGACTCGGCTTTCGACGACACGTTCCTCAATTTGCACGGTTTTTTCAGCAGTGGGATCCTCTCTAGGCCGTGCTTCGGGGACGTCGACGGTTGGCTGTGGTTAGCATTCGCCTTCTCTTTCTCTCTCATCTTGCTGTTGTTCGTCAGATTGTTTTTCGTAAAGTTCCCGAGCTGCTCGAACATGCTCGACAGGTGTTGAGACATCATTTTGTTGTATTTATTGACACTCTACCTCGATATCAATAATTGTATATTCATGTTTCTGTTAACACTGTCGCGTTCATTCTCATTTTATATTTTATACTTCAATTGAATGGAAATTCGTCGATATTGTGTTAATAAGATATAATAATGAGATATATATATATATCCCTTATTGGTCCACTGCTGAACATAGGCCTCACTCAATGAACGCCAACACGACCGATATCCTGCTACTCGCATCCATCCCGGTCCGGCTGCTGCAGGGAGATCGTCTTCCCAACTGGTGAACGGTCGACCAACACTTCGTTTTCCTAAACGCGGCCTCCACTCCAGAATCTTACTGGCCCACGCATTGGTTGAATCTCAATTGAGAAAAAAAAACATTTTACACCATAACGAAACGTAACATAAACATAATATTATCGTCTAATTTGTTTATAGTCTACAACTCTCTACAGCTTAAACTATATTTTTATCCCATGCATAATTATGATATATCTGTCTATGACGTGTTAAACAATAAATATATATTTGACAGTGAAATATATATTTGACAGTGAAATATGTATTTAACAGTGAAATGTATATTTGACAGTGAAATATATATTGGAGACTGAAATCGTTTAGTGCGTTTTGTGAGGAGCCGATGGTCAATTGCGGTGGGAGATGAAGGAGCATCTGCATTTGTGGATGATAATGGGCGTCGGTAGACACCAAGTGTTCCCTGTGCTCATTTGTCTCCCTATGCTATATAAAAAAAATCAAATATCATGAATAAACTAATTTTGTTCAAAATAAATAATATTGTCTGATATTATTATTTTTATATTCAAAGATGACACTTCAATATAAAGCTTATGGGGCACTCTATCATAATAATATTCCTTAATAAAATTGTCCTTAAATTATACTATTTTATGTACCACAACTACATTGCATTCGTATTGGGCCGGCGCTCAGCAGGTCCAGGGGCACATTAGAAAAGAGAAAGACAATGTTGTCTTGGCTACAGAAGAATTATGTTCTTTGGTACTTTTTTGGTTTACCTTAAATTATAAAAATGTATCTGCATAAATTTATTAGATATATAATAATGCTGCTAATCATATAAGTTATTAAACGAACATGTAAAAGAGAAACATCATTTGTTTGCATGCAATATTTTTGTTTGTAATTAAAATCATATTTTTTTGGTTGTCTTAAATTTACGCGAATGTTACTCATTACATAAAAATACTTTTACGGATTGTATCGCGATTTATTTAATTATTTAACTAGCCCGATGTTTCAGAAGCCTTACAGCAGCCATGGTCACGGGTGGACTGTAAACGACGGGCTAGTTAAATAATGAAATAAACCGCAATAGAGTCCGTAAAAGCTTTTTTTTTTCGAAAATGTACAACTACGTAAATTGAATCGAGATGACTCATCAACATAATTAAAATTTAGACATGCAACTATCAAGAGTGCATGTAACTTATAAGTGTTAAATAAGTTCTCGCGGAACGTTCTCGAACCAGAACAATGACGTCACCAGCGCAGATACTGTCACGTGGTTCCGGAAACTTCGAACGGAACTTGTCTCAGTCAGTGATGCGGTGTTATTATATTTAATGTTAACTTTAGAATATCAATTCTTTAAGTTACATTTCATCCTGGGATAACTTCGGATTGTTTTCATTCATTACTCTCAAAGTACACTATGACTGTATTGCACAAAAGTAAGTTAGTAAGAGAGACGCTACCTCTCACTAAAGTAAGTTAGTAAGAGAGACGCTACCTCTCACTAACTTAATTTTATTCAATACATTGTAGTAAGAATATATTGCTGCATTGTCGCCGGTTTGGTCCCGCACAACCAGGGAGGTATCTCCCGCTCTTCTGGCACCGCCGTGCAGTCACAGCTACTCTGTCGCGTTTTTTGCAGTTTGTTAATAGGCGGTAGCCTATTCGAGGGGAGGAGTAAGGGAGGGCGACGTATTGGCATGGTAATCATGGGAACGTTCATGGGACTCGGTAGTCGTAAAAAGGTCCGACTACTCGTTTGCCCCCTATATTATAAAAAGTAGATGGTAAAGAGGAGTATATTTTTATCAGATCCGTAGTATTTTGTTCCAAGTAGATCCAAGAAGGAAATAGAAGTAGAAAACCATTTACGAACATTGTTGCAAAAAGAACATTTCCATACTGGCCTTCTTTCACTCAAATTAATTTGAACTCGAGTCTTAAACATAAATTACGCGTATTACGTAAAATCTCTATTTAATTATGCAAAGTAAACACAAGTGAGGGAAACTCCTCACGGACCTTTTCAAGACGTCATTTAACATTTAATTAATTTAAAATAATTAACACATTGCAACTGGTGTATTAAAAGCTTGCTAAAATATTTTGACAAAAAATAAATTAAACATCAAAATGTCAGACATTCGTTATAATTATTTTTAGTGACAAAATTAAATATAGGTAATAACAATAAGAAGAATTTTAGAATTTTTTTCTTTTCATAATCGAGATTGGCGAAATAGTATTTTGTAAAACAGAACGGGGCCGGCAAGATCGCGGAACCTTTCACATGAATGCCTTAGAAATTATGGCTATAGAGGTGATAATTTGAAATTATCTCGTGGGCCATTGAAATTTAGGACAAAGCATTTGTACATGCATATTAATGAGCGTCTACAAAATGGTCATCTGTTCCCATATGCTTCAAATAAAATCTATTAGGTTTTCTTCATAGACACAGACAGATGGACAAACGGACAGCAAGATTATCTGGTTCTGTTTCTTCTTTTATGGTAACCCAAAGATGGAGTTCTACACTCTTGGGAACAGATTGTCGAAGTTATCCACAGGATGCACAGATACTTAGACCAATCCGGTGGGAATTTTTCACAGAAGAGTATCGCAAGTGCCTCAGCAATTACTTTGAATGAGTTAGTTTTCCCATGGCATATTTCAAGTGCTAGACGAAGTAAATTGACCATTAATATAGATAATAATTGAAACGACTATTTTATAATTGAAATAAAACATTAATTAAATATAATAACTTTACGTTCATTGACAAACTGTTTTTTTATATACTATAGGTGGGCAAACGAACCGTACCCATGTATGCATAGCCGGAGCCATGTAATGACTATTGACGCCCGTAGACATCTGCATAATTATTATGCAGATGAGTAGCCCTTCCCTCCTCGCTTCAAATGGGCCACCGGCTACTGGCACATCACTCAAAACGCAACAACATAGAAGTATGTCGTCGTAAAGGCAGTATGATGTGAGGGCCTTCCCTGGTCATGCCAGCCCTATTCGGCTGCAATGCAGCATGGCACCTCTTACAAATAAAAAAGTCACGTAGTAACATGGTAGGTATTTACCCAACTGTGTGAGAAGGTGGGTCTTGTGTTTCGTGCATATGTGTATGTTACTGTAAAAGCTCGTATTGGATAATCTTAGGACTTACCAGTAAATCTTATAATGAGACACCAGTTGGTAAATGTCTGAATATCATAGCGTTTCTTATACTGCAATGAAGTTTACTACTTTTTTATCTCCATTGCATTTTTTACTTCCTCTAAACATTTTGTGTACTTGGACATGACT
Organism: Eumaeus atala; assembly: GCA_017140195.1. Taxonomy (NCBI): domain Eukaryota; kingdom Metazoa; phylum Arthropoda; class Insecta; order Lepidoptera; family Lycaenidae; genus Eumaeus; species Eumaeus atala. The sequence continues at coordinate 22,772 of JAFELO010000049.1, read as the reverse complement.
TGGAAAACGGGAGGTTGCAGACTTCCGCCCCACCATGGTTCAAGCATTGTCGTGGCGTTGGGGCACAGTAGTGATCCCAATTGAACTGAGGAGGGGTCTGCTCTTTGAACTCCTCTTGCGATGCTTTTTCGCACGAGTTAATAGGTAAGGATTGAGGACTTCACCCCATTACACTGTCCCAAAGGTGTGCGAGGTATTCCTGTAGTGCGAACAGCCGCTATCTGGTTGTGGTGCTGGTCCTTTAAAGAAAAAAAGTTTGCAGACGCCTACAAGTACGATACGGGACACTGAACTCGTTATGACGTCTTCATTTATTGTGCCTTCCATGTCCTTAAATCCTAAGATTACACTAAGTAATGATGGCAAAAGCTCAAAATGATCACGATAGCAGAACAGCTCGGATCATTAAGAATTCGTTAGGTTTTACTGGTAAACCTGAAGATTTAGTGTAGTTTATGCTATTCGAGAAATATATACAAATATTATGTATCCGAAAGTACCACAGTGGTCTAATAGTTTATATTCGTAGTTCCGACTTCCACTCAGGTGTTCCAGGTTCAATACCAGCCATTTATCAATGAGTTTTTCTAACTTAAGTACATTTTCTGAGTGATCTTACGGTGAAGCAACACAATGTGAGGAAACCCGGATTAGTGTATTCGAATTCGACCTAATCCAGGGGTGGACCTAGTTTTCTTTCTGGGTTGCAGAGGTCGGATAGCAGTCGCTTTACACATAAGCGACTGCTATCCGACCTCTGCCGGCCACGTCAAAGCTCCTAGATGATAGAAAGGGGATAAGGCTGGGACTAGGACTTGCCATATTTTAACGAACGTAGATTCTAAAAATAGGAGACGCATAACCACAAAAACAAACATTTAAAGTTGAAAAGGGATGGTAATGATAAACACTTCAATTTATGCCTATCATTAATAAGCCACAAAATTTTGCACCAACCTATCCTAGATAGACTACTGGCCGTTGAATCTATCGACGCCCAATCAATTAATTTACAAATGAGTAGGCCGTTATTAATGCTATTTGAGTAGATCTATTTGTAAGGGGATTACGGCACGATTGGCCATTTGTTCATCGTGAAATATACATTGCTAATGGACTTAAAATATTATGTTATAGTTCCAAAGGATTAGGATTAGAACTTGGGTCTTATCGTCTGCAATTTGTTGCGAGTTTTAGAGATATGAAAGTAAAGTGTTGGAGGGGAGAAGGAAAGGGCGTCAATTTAAAAAAAAGGCACCGATTTTTTGTTTGCCAATAATAAAAAACAAAAGCCTTTGCTTCCCATTTAGAAAAAATCGAATAAATTGCGATAAAATAACTAACACGTCAGTATATCGAAATAACAGATTCTACAAGTGTCATTCCAAACTTGTACAAGTTAGGACAAGATCACACGAAGAGAGTCGAGTTGCCGAAAGCTCTAGAAGTTTGTGTATCTAGTAGCGTCACGTGCGGTTGTACACTTGTTGAAACATTGGTTTTTTTCTTTCGAAGATTTTTATAGGTATAGGAAACTAAATGGACACTGCCTATTATAATTACTTGTTATGAGCACCCACACGTACATCAAAAACACCGACAGATATAGAAGACAGAGGAGATATTGAGAAGAAACATATTTTTTTAAGTATTTAGATATGAATAATTACTTGTATTTAGTCATTTTAGTATGATACGTATACAAAGAAACAGAAAGCGAGACCGACAAGCAAAATCAGAAGTCTTATAAAATATTATTTTACATTAATGCACAAAAGGTAAACACCTTAAATATTTATACGTCTTATAGCTACGCCCCACGGCATCATGTGCGTAGCTTATATTAAGTGGAAATGTGATAATAAAGTGTTAAAATAAACTTTACGGATTATTCTCAAAGCGACAAAAATAATATAAATATCCTTCGAACCAGTATCACAAAAAAAATCGTGACTCGAGATAGGCAGAGCATTCTGAACATTTTAAATTTTTCACAGTTAAACACTTTCCTTGTGGTACTCCTTTCCTGTTAAGTACCTGAGATGCTAAAGCGGTCATAAAAATAATATATTTTTAGTATCTCACAGAATGAGTTGTGTAGATCTATCTACGAATGTTTCGTATCCCGTACTACCACAGCTCTACGAACGCAATTTTCAGAGGAAACAATTGAATCGAAATCGGTGTATTGTACGCGAATTAGCCCGGCAGGACGGTGTGGTGCCTCTCGCATACATGACATTAATTATGCCTGTCTATTATATGTGAGTGCCCGGAGAGTGTACGGAACCGATAGGACGAGGAAGAACGATGCGGCCACAAACATCTATACAATCTCTGGGTGTGTAGAGAAATAAATATACTTTTTTATATTATTGGGGACAAACGAGCATTCGAAGCCTTATAATGACTCCCGACGCCCATATACATCTGCATAATTGTTAAACAAATACGTTGTCATCCCTGCTCCCCTTCGGTGAGCCACCGACAACGCACAAACCACACGAAACGCGACATCAAAAGCTATCCTTAATATACGGTTACTACTCTTTTCTGTTAAATTAGATGCTTATGGCTGTATGATTTATATTCCGAAATTGTTAAAAGACGCCGGCTACAGGTTCGCTCTCGAAGCAAAAAAAAGGTAGCGTTGTCTGAAATAAATTATTCGAGTATTAAGGTTTCCTATCCCAAAACATATTTAAGAAGCCCTGTCTTATCAGCTGGAACTAATGTTTTTTATCGCAAAGCGGCCGGTGCGATAACATTTGAGACTAGGATTTCGTCGTCCCGTCTCTTAACTCACGACGACGCATTTTCCACAACAAAACGAGATACGCGTGTAACGTACGACATAATCCTCGTAAGCCTACGACGATTTTACTTTTTGAACACGTGAGCAATATCTTATTTCTGCCCCACTCCAGGTATGGAATCGTGCGTCTATTGTATTGTGTATTCATCTTTCATTTTTGACGATTAATCAAAATAATACTAACATGATTGAATATTGGAGAAAGGGTGATAGATATTGATCATTGATCACCACGCTATGCCATCGAGCTATCTTCACAGAAATGAGTGATAAAAATTCATCGAAATAACGAACGACGATGTCACGCAAAGAATAAGCTCGCTGAAGTGGCAATGGGCTGGTCACACGCTCATAAGAACAGGCGGCAGATGAGCCAGTAAGGTTCTGAAGTGGAGGCCTCGTTTAGGAAAAGGTAGTGTTTGTGGACCGTTCTTCAGGTGGAAAGACAGTCGAATAAGGTGAGTAAGTAAAC
>JAFELO010000049.1:0-13221 GCA_017140195.1 Eumaeus atala | reverse complement strand
CTTTACCACAGATGGGAAGGATGCACCCCGATAGCTATTTGAAAAAATACTATTATTATTTTAGCCACCGAGGGGACCGGGCCCCCCTCCTGCTACCGAGGGGGCAGCTCGCGCGTGGCAGCTAAAGTTGGTCCTGCAATATCGCGGGGACTGGAGGAGCTTGTTGAGCTATTATGACTGGGGGAACCGTCCCTCCCCCCTACCACCCACTGGTGGGTGGTACGTCAACATACAAATGGAGAACCAAAGACAATGTAGGTAGTCATAGTGACCCTCTTACCCAATATTTTAAAATATCAGAGTCCATCATATTTGCGGGTTAAATTCTTCACTGTCCGATACGTATAAAAAGTCAAAGTGTGCCAAAAAAAATCTACAGATTTATATTTTTTTGTAAAGCTAATACTGTACGCCACTTTTCTACACGTCGGTGGTTTTTTTCACCTCAGCTGCTAATTTGGATTTTAACTCTAAATTGCTACATTTATGAGATTCGTTCACTTTGAAATCCTTCAATACTATTCTGGGCTTAAGTGAAATACAGTATCATACAAACGACACAATTATTACATAAACATACATACATAAATTATTTACATTCAAGAAAATGTGATTTCTATTAAGGCTTAAAGATAATAATTATTCATAAGTTATTGCGGTTTTTGGACTTCGTCCCTCAAAATGAATTGAAGGGCCTACATGATAACTTTGTACATGCTTCTGCCTACCCTCTATGTAGTACAAAATTTACTTTATATTACTGCTAAAATATGTCATTTACATTTCTAAATGTTCTTTAAATTACTGCTTAATATAATTTATATTTGTATGTGTACTTTATATTTCAATTGCTTTCATTCATAACAATATGTATTTCTTATTTACAAATGCTTATACTCTAAAATTATAAATGAGACTTTTGAGAGAAAATGTAGACTTTTTCAGTTCACTTGTCACGTTTTCTGCTGCTTGCGAATAACTCATCAATATTTATAGGTGTCTTCGTAAAAAAGAAAATAAAACTTACCTGTGTTCATGACACATCATGTACTCAACAGTAGGCAGGTAGTTCGAGCATGTGTATTTGTGTATATTTCTTAGTTCTCTGCTACGGCCTGAATATATTGATGAATGTTATTGTGTGTGTCGTTAGATTCGTCTTCATAACCAGTGTCGCCCTGACATTGGTCACATTTACATACATTATAAGCACATATATTTGTTTATTACGTAGTAACGTTTAAATATAACTTATAATATATAAAGCATCTGAAACATTGGGCTAGTTAAATAATTAAATAAACCGGGATAAAGTCCGTAAAAGTTGTTTTGTTGTAATGAGTAACATTCGCGTAAACTTAAGACATCGGTACGTATGTTTAGGTTATTTCTAAATGACTACCGGAACCCCTACGCATCTGTATGACAAAATTTATGCAAATGGCCTGCCTTCGTTTATCTTATACCCCCTCACTCCAGATGGGAGGTAAGTTACTTGACAAGTGTGAAGTTAGTTCTTTCCTAATTGTGGTAGGTCGCTTCACATATAAAATTATAATTTTCTATATGTACACATAATAGAATAGTAAAAAGAGTGTATATGCACATTGAATATTTGAAATAAAACAATAATAGGGTGATATGAAAACACTAGGAGAGGACAATTATGAAGAAAAAAATTGCCTGTTTTATGTTTGTCTGTTTGTAAATGCTAATCTCCGCAACAAGTGGACAGATGTGATTTTTTTTTTGTTATATAAGTAGTAAAACTGGGCAACATCCGGGGGGTGTAGATCGCTCCAAAAACTGGAACTGGAACAAGTACGCTAACGAAGTCGCAAGTAGCTGGTACTTTTTAGTAAAGAAGTAAAGGAAGCTAGTAAACTTCATAACCAAACTGCTCAGGTGAATATACTGATGTAAGTGTAAGGAAGGAAGACATCCTCGGACCGGGCGACTCGTACGTCCGGTTTCCGACCCTATTCTAGTCCAGTCTAATGTCATGCCAAAATTTTTAAAATAACTTAAACCGTTTCAGATGTACTCGTATTCAGTATTAAAAAGCTTTTATTTTGTTTGCAGCTGAGGAACATCTTAAACGTTTTATTTGGATTGCTTTACGAGGAAATATCGCGCGTGAAATTTAAGGAACCGAAAGTGCACAAAAAGCTACTTAATGAAACTAAGAGACGAATGAAAAATGTTTTGTATATATTTATAAAAGCGCCTTACGTGTACTTCTTTTATACATAATGTTTTATGCCTACATATATACTTTTAGTAAGAAGTAGTGCCACGCCGTATGGCAGCGGAATTGGGCCTGTACGTCCGTGAAAGCACTTTTCCGGCGTAAAGTGACAGATTCGCCGTCGCGTTTCATGCTATTTGTGGGACGCTGGTGATTCATTGGACGGCAGGAGGACAACGCATTTGCATGATTATTATGCGGATATTTACGGGCGTCGGTAATTAAGGCTCCGACTGCTCGTTTTTATATTATAAGATTATGCCCTATACTATTAAAAAAAACCCACAGATATGTAGCAATGTATGGAGCAGTCAAACAGTCGGAGTTTTTTTAATATCGACGGGTGACATTTAGAAATATTCGTAGGTCCAGATATTATGCAGACGCGTTGTCACCACTCAGTTTGCCATCCAATATCTCACAATATGCACGAAATTCTACAACATATCATGACATGATGACAATGGCATGACTGCTTATATTTTAAACTATATTGTGCTTTATTTAAAAATACTACACTCCTATTGGTTTGTCATATTAACGGTGGCTGCGGTCAGAGAAGATAATTCTAGAGAATTTCCCTAGAGGGGCTGGACACTTTTTCGTGGTGACCGTCGAAATAGTTCTATAATATATATGTTGCACTTGTATATTTACAAAGTGTCACGTCACAATATAATGATCACGAGTGTCTCTTGTGTACTGAGTTTATTGTGTACAGTACAAAATTCATGTGTTGACCCTGTCATTACTACATGATATAATAAGTAATGTTTGCATTGATCGGAACAACTAAATAATTATAATTAGTTGGGCACTTTTAATACATTATGACATCAGGAAACCTGTCATCTCAGCCCGCCCGTGATCATGGATGCTTCAATGCTTCTGAAACTTCAGGCTAGTTAAATAAATAAATAAACCGCGGTAGAATCCATAAAATTATTTTTATTGTAATGAACACTGTTTTCTTTTATTTATTAATTATAATAATAAATTTTATATTCTAATTTATACTCCAACAGCCGTTCGATTCGTCACCTAACACTTACTACGTACGTTACTTTATTCGTTGGAACAGTCTAGAACCGTAAAAAGATTCTATTTTCTTACGAAGTTATTTGACATAAGTACCTAATATTCGGGATTTTAATTGGATCCTAAGAAAACAGCCCCAGCATAATTTTATGATAGATAGATTTAATAACTTCGCAGTTACCTTAGGGGTTTGATTTCTATCAATCCCCTAAGCTTCACCCTCTAGTGCTTCTGCATATAAATTTTTTTTTTAGGAAACACATTTTTTCATTCTCCTATTACATGTTGGTGTTAATCATGTTTTATAAAAATAATTCGTTTGTGCATATGTATTACGAATGATTATAGTTTTATTATTTTATTCTTGCAGTTATTTGATGAGAAACAATATAATAATCAATTCAATAAAATTTGGTGTATCCCATTCCACTCCCAGAGACAACATATGGAATTAATCGTACAGGCTGCCACAAAAACTTCGCCCTCTAAGATATCAAATATTATTAATCCTGTTTAGTTGAACAAAGTGCTCACAAATAAAAACTTGTATACTTTATATACCGAAAAAATGTTAAATTAAATTGAGCGTATGATAAAACAAACTCCAAAGTTAAATAACGGGCTTAGACTTCGGAAATGATTCAAAAAAAATTTAAATTATTCCGTCTCCAAATTATAACAGAACAATATAATCGAATGGAGGATGAAAAAGTTGAGTGAAACTTTTCGTGTTGCAGCTATGATATTACAGTTTACAACAAGCTTTGTGACTGTTGCGACGTTATGATAAAACGTTTACATTAATGTATTTAAAACTTGTTCCTTGTGTAATTTAAATACATTTTATTCATAAATTTTATATTTTAAAGTAGTTAGTGTCATTAAAGTATGATTTCCGTAGAATATACATAGTTATATTGTTCGTCCCTATAATAAATACGGAAATTGCCAAATATATCTCGAAACCTCTGAAAGAATGTTCTTGGTCTTTAATTTTTTCTATATATAAAAACGTAGCGATGTGACCTATACATCATTTCACTCACTCGCCAGAAAATCTCAGAAACTACAAGTGCCCTACGTCCTAAAAATAATTCCCATGCAAAATTTGAAGCTCCTATTCAAACTTTGCTTGGGGATTCTTTTTAGGAAGTAGGTACTTAATAAGATGGGATTCACCCTAACCTGGTAAAGGTGTGGGTCTTTTATATTTTATTTTTGCCACACAACGAAGTGAGCTCAGGTATCCTGGCGATATGAGTCATCACATTATGATATTCCAGGTGATCGTTCTCGTGTGATCTTGAAAAATTTATATTTGTTTTTGTGAATCAGCATCGGCGTTATAATTTATCGTTAACAATTTATTAACTATCATTATAATTTTAGAGTTCAGTTCAGCTTTGTTAAAATTTTGTCAAATAGATTTTTCGTTTAGAACGATAGGTTGGAAAATATTATAATTTTCGATATGAAAAATATGTAAACTGGAAAGTGTTAAAATGTTTTAAAATGTTTAAAATATTAAAATCCTTTATTGTATTCTTGTTTCAGGCTTTTATTGAATTAATATTAATAATTGATGTCATTATTACCTAATCAATTAGTTTATTGTATGATTATTTTATAATTGTGATATGTTTTTATAAACATATGTTTTTGTTACTTAATACATTATTTTATGGTCATGTATATTTTTTTTTATATAAAGTTCGATCATTTGTAAATCAATAAAATATTCAAGGACTGTACACATTTTATTTTATTTAGATTTGTATTTATTTTTTACGTACGATATTTTAATTACATTGTATATAAAAGTAAATATTATTAATATATAATAAAACTTTACCTAAAGACGAATTTCCATTCGAAATAAGTTGATAACAACTTTTCAAAGCTTTCGGAAAAATGTTTTAGCCAATAAAATATTTTGTATATTTACGACTTTTTTTATTCATATGCATTCACGCATCCCGAATGCGTCTGCATACCACTGAGGTACCGCGACAACTGCTCTTCCTACCACCGGCAACGTCGACACCGCCAAGCATTTCTTCGGCGTCGCATGTACGCATGCGCAAACTAACTCCGCCCACCAAAACTTTTTCTGAGATCCAATTCAAAGAGTTCAGCAAACTTGAAACTCTCTTGTAGAACAATTTGATAGAACAAAACAATATTTGGCGCGTAATTACATTTGACATAATTATCTATTGTGAGGCAGTCTGCATTGTAGCCGAATCGAGCCAGCATGACCTTACCGAACCGGTACCTTTAGTGCCATACAGGATATGAAATAGCATATCATAGAATGAACGACATTATTATAATTATTATAATAATAGCTATAAGTTACTATGGTTATTAAATGAAATAATAGTTTTAGGAAGAAGTAGTGCCACGCTCATTGCAAGACACTGCGTTCTCCTATGCAACGGAATTGGGCCGGCACGGCCGAGGATACCTCCCCTCTCGCTCACATAATACCGCCGTAAAGTGACATCTTCAGTGTTGCGTTTCGTGTGGTTTGTGAGTAGCCGGTGGCCCATTGGGGGGAGCGAAGCAGGGCATAGTAATTATATGGATGTTCATGGTTATTAATCACTAGCCGAGTCGTGGTTTCAGTTGTCTAGAATTGATCGGGTTCGTGAAAAGTGAAATGTACATACAAACTTTCACATGTGTATATGAAAGCGTGTTCAAACGAACAAAAATTTGTTTAGTTTTATTATATCGATAAGGATATTAGTTATACCTTTTTATTTTGTTTCTATACATTTTACACAAAAAGTGCTTATTTTTAAGGGCAGTTCGGCTCATCTAGGGAACATCTCTAAGGTGTCAGGAGGCGGACACAGGTACGCACAGAAGCATCAATGCGCGGTGTAATGCGGTCGTGCGTGCAGAAGATTCTAGGGGATGTCATATTTGTACATATAGCGTAAGCCAATGTTTGTCCCGGTGATTGGGTTTGGGATGATAGTTGCACGTAAAAAAATATGTTGTGTTCGCACTTTGAAAAGCTCCTGCCTTAGATGTGCATAAAAATAAAGAGGTGAATTAAAAGCCATAAAAAGTCTTTTGAAAAAAAATCTAAATATAAACATTTAGTGTATAAACTACGTCTAGCAATGCACATTGACCGGTTGATAATTTGATGATGATCCTTCTATCCTAAAATAGGACAGGTAAAATACGGAGAGAAATAAAATCAAAAAAAAAAAAAAAAAAAACCAACGTGACACTTTTAGTCGTCATCGCCATTGGAACTCAAACAAGCCTACTCGTCACCATCATATTATGGAAACTAAAAAGGAAGGCTTCAGAAGTAGAATCGGGTGTTTGTATCAAACAAAACATCCCACTTGTTTGTGCCGGCAGTATTATTGTAGGATATTTCTGCTCGTCAAAGTAGAAGAATATAAATTGTTGCCGCGAACTGCTATCGAAGTCTGCTGCAAATCCCATTTATCAGCTGTTAACTTCAAGTAGTTTTAAAGTAACTTGTGATCTAATACAGTTGGATTTTGTTTATACTTTGTTCTTTGATGTAACAAATACGTTTCATTACTTACATATCAGTCCCATTGGAGGGGAGGAGGAAAGGAGAGCAATGCATTAGCATATTAATTACGCGGATGTTTATGGGCGTCGATAGTCATCAAGGAGCATGAGCGACTTAGTAACTGCCTACACCCATAGACATATATAATCACTACCGTAACATGTCAGGTGTTGCCCCTCCCCTCTCCTCCTCTCTAGTGCTAATGCGGCATGGCATAAAAACTGGATTCAATTGTTATACGTTTTAGATGGTGGTTACTGCAATGTAGCTGAATTGGGCAGGTAGGACAGAGGATGCTATTGCTCACATAACACTGGGGTGAAGTGATTGTTATGCAGTGGCGTTTTATACACTGAAAGTCCCTTTGACTCAAAAGAGAGACCGGCTTATCCTTCCGTTCAGGAGACAATTACTTTGTTCCAGGGAATAGGGGCAATTGTAGCTTTTTGGTGACTAGTGAAAGGTCATTGAATTAAATTCATTTGCCTCTGTATATAACTAAATGCGCCAAAACATTACAAAAAAAATTACACTTGAATTCTTCCAAAAAAAACGGAAAATTATTGTTTCAACGGAACGTTTTGCTCGGACCGTAACCGCTTATTTTCCGACACATTCGGGCTTATGGCTCGAAACGTTTACTTCAGTATTAAATCGGTTTTGCCACACTTTTTAAATGTAAACAAACTTTAAACTTTTTGTTCATTAAAAAAAAGAGATTATTTTTGCAATTGAATACGATCCGCATGTAAGTTATAGATGGTTAGAAAATTCAAACACACTTTTGCAAAGTCAATCAGTAGATTGACTTTGCATGATGAAGCATGAATTTAAGTAGTTTTTACAGAGCAGATTCAATTTGAAAGAAGAACATAAAATAAAAACATACTGTTACCAAAATGAGCTTTACGCGAATCGTTTTAGGTCGTTTCTACAAAGTGCAAAAATTGTCATGCACACATCTTTTATATGGACGGTTTTGACACACTGACTGTGTATCTTAGAGTATTTTGTTTAATAAAAAGGCAGAAAAATATAAGAATAATGTTGTCTTAGCCAGGGTGGCTGGTTCTGTAGAGACAAGCCAGCTGCGCAGGACATATTATGGTGCACAAGTGCGTACGTGTGACAGCTATTTTTGTAAGTTTACAGTGGCCCACTGGAGATAGAAATAGAGATGGCAACGCGATAATGATATTTATGGACGTCGATAGTCACCAAAAGGCTCCACCTAGTCGTCTTTTCCCTTATACCGTACCAAATGTAGAGGCATTACAATAAAACTACTTTTACGGATTTTAACGTGGTTTATTAAATTATTTATGTAGCCCGACGTTTCAGAAGCTTTACAGCAACCATGGTCACGGGTGGACTGAGATGACAGATGTCCTGTTGTACCAAGTTTTTAAAAGTACCCGAAGAATTATAATTTTAGTAGTTAGCCTCTTGGCAGTCATGTGGACTGTCGATAGAAGTGAAAACTTCAAACTGTGACGCACTTACGGTGCTACGCGTAGCTGATTGCTCACCGTAAGCGATGTTTACGTGACTTTTTGTCAACCCAAAAAATCCTGAACTAAACAAATTTTCAGTTCTATGTTTACATTGTCTTCTGTGTTACAGTAACATTGTTAATAAAATCACACCGGTAACTGGCTGACGATATCTAACCCATGATCCAGTCCAGAAAGAAGAGATATACTCTGCACAGCTCTTACACGTGCGACACTGTAAGAAATTATCAAGAAACACTGTAGAAAACATTCATTATCGATACCAATAGCTATAAGGACTACTTGAAAATATAATTTGTGTACGAGAGATTTCATCACACTACAAGTGGCCAATGTCTCTTCCAGTTCAATACTTTGATGTTGGTGTTAAAGTCAAAGGTGGAAATCCAGTATATTTCCGGAATAACTTGTCTGCCAGTCTTTTGACAAAACTCGAAATAAATTTCTTTGGCCTTACACTTATTTTCAGTTAAACACAAAGATATAAAAAAATTCAGAATTATGTCGAAATTTCAAAATCTCATCCAAATTCCAAAATCTCAAAAAAAAATAAGTTTCGCGAGGGAACAATTAAACACAATTTTTAAGTATCATTATTATATTATGTAGTATCATTATCATATTATGATATCTATATGATATTACATTCAATGTTATAATATATGATAGTTACAATCAATAACGTATATCTGGGACAAATGTCACATAAATCCATTCTGTAGCTTTCGTGTCCACTATGTTAGCCATACCTACAAACTTTCGCTTTTATAATGACAATAGGAAGTTACGGCAATTGACTGTTCAAATTAGTCTATAATAATGATTATTTGATAATACTAATACAGAAAGACTTAATTTATTTGAAACTTGAGTAAGCCGTTATTTCAGACCTGAGGTATTGACTGGTATAAACCTAAGAGTGCTGGCACTTAGAAGTTTGTTTGCAACATAGATGCTACCAATATTGAGAGAAATGATATTGTAGTACACTGGGAGACAAGCGTTTATTATTCGTGAAGGCTATGTTTGCGTTGGCCTGTGACAATGTTTACGATTTGATCGATTTCAAGTTCAGAATCAATGAGACATCACAATGGGAAGTGGAATACGTTATAACTGTTGGTGTAAGGTACCGATTGTAAAGACATAATGGAGCCGATATGAGAGAGAACCGAGATGATTCGATTCCTTTACATCGTTAGAATCGGTTTTTCGGGACGAAAATTGGAATCATGGATTTCTATTTGCATCGAAAGTGCAATGTTGTATTTTGCGTTATTACTTTACTTAAGTTCAAATTCGAATTTTTTTATTCAAAATAGGATGTTATAAATCTATTTGGGACGTTAACATCATGTTATACAAAGCTATATTCAAAATAAGATTTTATAAGTCTCTTTGAAACGTAAACACTACATGTTTAACTCTAACCCTGACCTGAGAAGAACCGGCGAAACAAAGTCTGCGAGACTGATTAATTGAAATAATTGTTTTAATAGGTATAATCTAAATATAAATTAATAGATTAGCTTATAGGGCAGGTTAGTTTTCTTTTTATAGAATAGGGTGTCATACGAGCAATCGAAGCCTTCTTACGACTACCGACGTCTATGTACATCCACATAATTACCCCCCCCCCCCCCCCCTCTATGGGCCACCGGCTACTCACAAACCGCACAAAACGCGACACTGGAGATGTCACGTATTGCGTGAGGATGTAGTAATAGCGATAGCGATATACATGGCAATACCAGTTCGTAAAATATATACTGCATTATATTTAAAAAAATAGTATCGTCACAAAAAGGAAAAAATGGTATCGATAAATCAAATTCCAAGACGGAAAGTCTAATTTTGCTATGTGATGAAACAAATACAGTAATTTTTACATAAATATGATACCGCCGTAAAGTACGATTCTGCGATTTGTGAGTAGCCGGTAGATACTTGGAGTGGAGGAGTGCAGGCGGACAGCGCGTCTGCATGTCGATTATGTGGGAGCCTATGGGTGTCGTCAGCCATCAAAAGGCTTTGAATAGTTTTTCTTTTCACTTAATAGTATAAAAGGACAAAGACGTGCATGTACCGATGACTGTAACGTGTAGATGTCCACTGTTCTAGCAGATAGTCGACACTTCATCGATAAATTCTAGCAGATAGTCGACACTTCATCGATAAATTCTAGCAGATAGTCGACACTTCATCGATAAATTCTAGCAGATAGTCGACACTTCATCGATAAATTAATGATCACCACTACTCACATATATCTTTGTCATGCTTCATAGTAAAAGTGGAACCATTTTTAGATCAATACGTTGTCCGTCTGTCTGTTTGTCCAGCTATGTATCTGGCCATACGTTTTTCTCGAAAACGCGTGAGCACGAAACGTGCGGTTTGTGTGTATGCACGCATCGTCATAGTAATGATGCGGATGTTCCTGGGCGTCGCTGCTCGCAAAATGGCTCCCCCTTACAATATATAAAAAAAGTTTCAGTTCTCACCATACTCACAACGTAAGGGCGATCTGCGGCCTAACGGGTTTCTGCATTGAGCCGGCAAGCAAGCGGAGGGCACCAGGGCAATGCCACCGCTGCCAGCTTTATGGGCACTCATCCCGGAATTGCCAAGGGCGCCCAAGGTGCGTCAAGGGCCTGGGAGACCACGGCACAGCGGATTGTCTGATTGACAGATCCACCACCGAGCCCCCTGCGTGCGTACTTTGCAGACAAGTAGACCACACGACCAACTACAGAGGATGCTCGAAGGCCCCCAACTTATACAAAAGGAGGGCACCAAAGCCCCAGGGCATCTCGAAGCCGCCGCCCAGGGCGCAGAAAGCCCCACAGGTGCCCCAGCGCCAGACACAGAAGCAGGATGACTTCATCCCTGCCCCTTCTCCCGCCACAAACGCGTGGTCTCGGCCTCCAAAGGTCGCGGGGCCCCCAAAGGCACAAAAAACCATTCTTCCCGCTCCCCCTCAGCCACAGAGGGCCCCGAAGCCCCAGGCTCATATGGGAACGGGCACACAGGCACCCGTCCAACTGATGTCACTTAAGCCGCAGTATGCACCCCCTCAGGGAGGCAGGGCTAAGGACATAGTAGCCGATTTTGAATTCTTAGCTGAATTCATAAAGTCAGTCGATACTGAGGAGGTGCAACTGTTTGCACATAAGGTCAAATTTGGCACCATGGCGGAGAAGATCCAAGCCATGGTTGACCATGCAGCGCTGGTCGAAACGATAAAGCGCTTAACGAAACAAAGCATCCCAATGGCTACAACGGGAAGGACGAAACCCAACTCAATAAGACTGGTGTCGTTCAACGTAAACGGCATCAGATCGAACATCCAAGAGTTGCGGGACTTCCTCCCGAAACATAAAGTAGATATCCTTCTAGTGCAGGAAACGTTCCTTAAAGCTAGAAACTCAAACCCGTGTATTTGTAATTATAATATTGTTCGAAACGACAGGACCCGAACCTGCTTGGGGGGTACAGCCATCTATTATAAGAGGTCCCTCCATTGTATCCCACTCGACCCGCCCCCTCTAGAAAATCTAGAAGTATCCCTATGTAAGCTATGCATGACGGGCCATCAGCCCATCACCATAATCTCTGCATACCAGTCTGGTTCAAAGCCGCTTCTAGTTAGCGACCTGGAGGCTATTTTCGAAAACTTAAACGACGACCCAATAATATTAGCTGGGGACCTCAACGCCCACCACGTGACCTGGGGCAATAGACACAACAACAGTCACGGGACTGTCCTCAAGAGATATGTCGATGATCATAACATCCGTATATCCCAACCCTTTATTCCCCGAACAATAAGGGGTATATACGTGCACTTAGTATAATCGATATAGCACTGGTTAAAAACATTTCACTCGACATAAAGACGGCTGAAACATTACACGAGCTTAACTCGAACCACAGACCCGTTTTAATACAAATGGGAGAAAACCGAAATAATAGAAATAGTAAAATTAAGAAAAGGTCATCGACTATAAATTACCAAAAGACAACTTAGATAATATCAAATCGAGTGAACTCGATAACATCCCAGACAGTATAGACTCACCCCAAGCCGCTATCGCGGTTCATTAACCGCACTACTGGTTAGAAAAATAGGAGAATCGTCAAGAGAGATCTCCACCGTCCCAGAGGACCGTTTAGCTCTCTCTGACGATGTCAGGGACCTTATCCGTCGAAAAAATGCGGCTAAACGCCTGCACGATCGCTACGGAGGCGAAGTGTGCAGGAAAGCCCTCCGGAAAATCGAAAGAGAAGTAAAAAAGGCTGTACCTAACTTCATTAACAGGAGATGGGATCACTTCGTTAGCGAACAATCCCCGTCGCATACGGCCTACTGGCCTCTCGCCAGAGCTATGAAGTCCGAACCGGTGGAACAAATGCCACCACTAAACCGCGCAAACCGATTACCTGCACTAGAGGATGGCGAAAGGGCGGAGTGCCTGGCCGACACACTAGAGAGTCAGTGCACTCCTAGTTCCCTCCCCACAGACCCCTCCCACATAGAAGAGGTACACAACATAGTAACGGCCCGCCTGGCTGTGCCGCCGGACGATGATGATGAGATCATACGTTGAACGGACACAGAAGAAGTGAAGGATCTAATAAAGAACCTTCACTCGAAGAGGGCCCCCGGGCCCGACGAAATAACCAACAAGGCACCGAAACAGTTGCCGCCCGTTATTATAAACCTCTTAGTATGCATCTTTAACGCCCTTCAGGCGCAATGCACTTTCCCAGACTCATGGAAAGAAGCCATAGTGATTTGCATACACAAACCGGGAAAACCCCGGGCGGAGCCCACTAGCTACAGACCCATA
>JAFELO010000048.1:811779-838822 GCA_017140195.1 Eumaeus atala | reverse complement strand
CTGTCGGGCAATCCTAGTTGGTACAGTTGGAAGATGAGGCCTTGATGCCAGATTTTGTCAAACGCCTTTGCTACATCAAAGAAGACAGCGCCCGTGCCGCGTGGCCGGCCCTGTCTTTTGAGTCCCGAGAGTACGTACTCCGTGAGGCGGTGTACTTGTTGGGGACAGCTGTGGCTGTCGCGAAACGCGAACTGCTCGTCCATGAAGAGATTTTTCTCTCGTATCACGGTTTTCAGGCGTGCGAGGATTATCCTTTCATAGATTTTTCCTAACGAGCTTATGAGACTTTTGGGTCTGTAGCTAGTGGGCTCCGTCCGGGGTTTTCCCGGTTTGTGTATGCTAATCACTATGGCTTCTTTCCATGAGTCTGGGAAAGTGCATTGCGCCAGAAGGGCGTTAAAGATGCAAATTAAGAGGTTTATAATAACGGGCGGCAACTGTTTCAGTGCCTTGTTGGTTATTTTGTCGGGCCCGGGGGGCCTCTTCGAGTGAAGGCTCTTTATTAGATCCTTCACTTCTTCTGTGTCCCTTCGACGTATGATCTCATCATCATCATCGGCGGCACAGCCAGGCGGGCCGTTACTATGTTGTGTACCTCTTCTATGTGGGAGGTGTCTGTGGGGAGGGAACTAGGAGTGCACTGACTCTCCAGTGTGTCGGCCAGGCACTCCGCCTTTTCGCCATCCTCTAGTGCAGGTAATCGGTTTGCGCGGTTTAGTGGTGGCATTTGTTCCACCGGTTCGGACTTCATAGCTCTGGCGAGAGGCCAGTAGGCCGTATGCGACGGGGATTGTTCGCTAACGAAGTGATCCCATCTCCTTGTAATGAAGTTAGGTACAGCCTTTTTTACTTCTTTTTCCAGTTTTCGGAGGGCTTTCCTGCACACTTCGCCTCCGTAGCGATCGTGCAAGCGTTTAGCCGCATTTTTTCGACGGATAAAGTCCCTGACATCGTCAGAGAGAGCTAAACGGTCCTCTGAGACGGTGGAGATCTCTCTTGACGATTCTCCTATTTTTCTAACCAGTAGTGCGGTTAATGAGGATGAAGCCGCGATAGCGGCTTGGGGAGAGTCTATACTGTCTGGTGCGTTGCGCTGGTTCACCCACGTACCTAATATAAACTTCACCCCTCCAGAGCACCGACATAGGGGTTGGACTTTTAAGAATCCTTTTTAGAATCAGTACTCGCGGGACACTGTATTATATTTAAATTGTCTACCTCGTGGTAAACGTAAACATGTTCAATTACAGTCGTGATGTCCGGGATTCGTGGGATTTTTCAACTTTTAATAACAGTCCGGAGTCAGGAAGTTGGCGGTGTTACATTCCCGTGTCTCAAAGAGCAAGTTGAGCTGTCGGTGCTGCGCTTGATTTCTCTCCTGTTATATCGGACTGCCTTCCCATAGGTATGGTGAAATGAGGAAGCAGGGTGCCCACTTCTACCCACGCGCACACTTTTGCTCTATAATATGTCCTGCGCAGTTGGCTCGTAATAGACATGGCCGCCGCGGCCGAAATTCGGCTGATTATTATTATAAAATAATTAATTCGTTTTAGGCTAATCTAGGCCCTATAACGACTACGTGCTCTAGTGTCTCCGGTAAGACTGTTCTACAATGGTACTCGTTCATTTGCGAACAATATCCTTTTGTCAGATATCGTTAATTGGAGTATTGTTAAATAACCCTTCGATTTCGACATTCAAGAGAAGTCCTTTATATTTAACTATAAATCGTGTTACGTAAAGGTGAAATTAATATCTGCGTTA
Source organism: Eumaeus atala (assembly GCA_017140195.1). Classification (NCBI taxonomy): domain Eukaryota; kingdom Metazoa; phylum Arthropoda; class Insecta; order Lepidoptera; family Lycaenidae; genus Eumaeus; species Eumaeus atala. The sequence continues at coordinate 837,055 of JAFELO010000048.1, read as the reverse complement.
GAATAGTAAATTGCAAAGGAGCTGTCGGAGCTTTTTGGTAAGTACTGACACATAAATATCCACATATGTTTCATTGTTATTATTTTTTTTAATATACATTCTATACTAACATTATGAAGAGGAAACATTTGATTGTTTGTTTTCCTTGTTTGCATTGAATAGGTTCCGTAACTACTAGACTCATTTGAAAAATTATTTTCCATTATCAATGATGAACTTGATGATAGGCTGACTTCTTTTTTAAACTTTATACATCATTATGAAAACTTCGATAATTTAACTAAAGGTGTGAACAAAAAAAGTGAAAGTAACTCCTTACTAAATGCAACTACAGAAATTATTGACAACTGAGTATCCCGACAGACGTTTGATCATAAATTTGTCAAGTGGTATTATGTAATGTTTACGAGGTCGAAATTAAAATTTATAATATTTTTATTTTTGTAAATTAATGTATATTTGCCATATTTTATGAAATGCTCGTATCTGTCCAAAGCTGGGACGGACTCCTAGAATTTAATATAAGGAAACCACAACCATAAAGGTTTGTCTACAGTTACTAGCTTGTTATATATTAATAAAATAAATAGATTCATTATTATTAAAAGCATTAGCAATTCATTATTATTAGCAGCCAGAAAAGGTCCACTGTTGGACACATCATTCAGGCGGTCACGGTCACCGGCTGCTTGCACCCAGCGTCTACAATAGTAGATTCATGTGTATTGGAGCTTAGCTCGTTTACTAATTATTTAAGAACTAATATTTACTAAGTATCAAATTTATTTATTTGCTGTCTAATTTTGTTCTTTGCGATACTTTTTACAAAAAAAAAAGATCTAATTTGTTAATTAAGTGAATATCATCCATATGAAGAACCAATCAACATGGATTGGTTCTTTCATCATACACATTCGGTGAAGATGTAATTTTAAATTGATAGTTGTTATGCAGCTGTGTTTCTCTCTCTCTCTCTCTTTCGCTCTTCAATTTATTCTCACTAGTGTGGGGAGGGAGACCTTCCTTTCGGTCCCAAGAATAATCACTATAGGGTACGCCCACAAGCAACCCGATACATATCTTCCCATCTGTGGTAAAAAAGGGGTTCTGTCCCCCTATCATCTCCCTAAACCAGAAGACAAAAAAGTCTTCTTCTTTTTGTCGGTCCCCAATGCTGAGGAATGTGACCTCATGCACAGTGCACTGGACCCGCGACAGCGTCTCTTATTTGGTCAGACCATCGCATCGGATTCTATATGAATACAGCTATGTTCTCATAAGTATCGTTCACAACTATATATATATATATATATATATATATATATATATATAATAACTATAGTTCATAAGTGTAGTAACAACTAGTGAAAAAAAAAAACATTTCAAGATATATTAATTTTAATGAGTCCGGAATATAATCCGCACCGACCATAGCCTGTAAATTAAGTAAGCGGAAGAAAGCTCATTTATTTTTGGCCGGATGCGGGGAAATTCACATCCGCGTTAAATACACAACCCGGCGAGGAGCGTTCCTACTCGTTTCGACTGTTTTCAGTTAAAATTTAATTTGTGCCACAAATTACTGTCTTTTTGTTATTCGCTTTCTGAATTTTAGATGACGAAATTCCGCCGCCATTAATTCCCACTTTGTGCTTAATCGGATTCGGCCATTATAAATGTATAAGATTTTATGTACACTAAGTTTCAGTATACCAAATTGTGCCGCACTTGGTTCAAAATATTAAATCAGGGCACCTACCTCTTTGAGCTTTTCTAAATTATAATAAATAATAAACGAGTGGCATTCATGACAAAGACTACGCACAATACGTAAAATGTATTTGATAATATAAAAATGTTTCTAGTTTTCAGCATCAGCACTGAACAAAACACTACACAATGTAATTAGGGAACAAAACAACATTTCAGTAACAATAACATGTGTCCACATGTCGGGACTATTCATTAACCCTCAGGCTGTATCGCACATCTAAAATACAACGGCGAGCCAATTAAAGTTGACCCCGCACGGTTCCGCTACTGCACTCTTAATTAGGGAGCAGATACACGGTTAATTAATGTGATTCACTTTTATTTTAGTTGGCAAAATTGGTCTTATAAGCTCAGACTACGTAAGTATTCATTGTTCCGAGAGCTGATTGGGTATAATTAGAACGTAAGTCATATGAGATACAATCGAATTCTAGAGGGATAAAATATATATTTGTTATTTTGCACGATACTCTATTACCCGTAAACACAACGCGAAAGGAAGGTATTCTAGTAGTAAGAGGAAGTACCATGCTGCATTGCATTGGAAATGGGGTGGCACGCCCGGGGAGTTACTTCTCGCTCACTCGATACCGCCGTAAAGTGACATCTGCGGTGCCACGTTTCGTGCTGTTTGTGAGTAACCGGTGGCCCATTAGGGGGACGAGGTTAAATGGATAGCAACGCATTCGCATCGGCATAGTAGTTATGCTGTTGTTCGTGGGCGTCTTTAGTCGTATATGGGCTTCCACTGCTCCTTTGTTCTTCTATTCTATAAAAAGATGTAACAACAATACAGATATTTTGTTAAGTACTCGTACTACGGCTAGCCAAACCCATGGAAACAAGAGAATATAAATAAATACGAGGCCGTATTTCTATTATGCGTAAGTTCAATTATCTTGTTCATAAACAATTAAATAGGTAATTGTACCTACCATTTAAAGAAAGGTTTTATGGTGAAAACATTCTGTGAGTTCAATCAATTATTATGACCTGCTCTCACATAAAAAGTAGGTAGTTTACAACGGGAAGATTGGAGATAGCGTTTCCCTTCCATACGCAATCTCCGTTAAGCCATCCAAGCTCAAATATAGCTAAAAAGCCGTAGCATAGCACATTTTATGTAATCAATAGGCTTTTATCCCCTCAAGTCCACATGATTCAGTTGTAATGGAAATATGGATGACATTAAATTGGCTTTTTATAATTTTATTCAACAATACTGTAATACTGTAATATTGTAATACTGTAATATTGTAATACTGTAATATTGATTTGGTTACAGTTTGCGTAACAATACAGTCATACTGATAAGGTCAAAGTTACATATGGGATTACAATTACACAAGAGATGGGCTTATCTTTACCCAGTCTGGCATTAATTAAAGAATAATTAGGCTTCAGGGGCTAAGTCTCGTGTTTTCCTTTAGATTAGATTTAGCTTTTGTGCTTGTACCGACGATTTGATTACAGCTATTTGCTTTATCTCATTAACTTTAATTGAATTTTTAAGCAGTGGCGTTGTTTTCTTTTTTTTTCATTACTTTTAGTAGCCAACATCAGCTAATTCTAATTAAATTTAGGTTAAATAACATACCTAATCTTGCAAGTTGCCGTATCAGTTTTTATAGGTTCTTTCTTATCCTTCTGTTGGTTTATATACATCATTGCAGCTACCATTGTCTCCCACTTCTATTGTAGAAAAGAAAATAGCAAAACAGTCAACTCCCACTATTTTTAATTGAATTGCAATCCATGTTTGGCATCCCTGCAATGATCCTAGATACACAGGAGCAGCAGGTGTGGGAAAATGTAGTTAGGGACAGATCGAATTTAGGAAAGTATATTTAGTACTTAGTGGTATTAACCACCACCTGTCCCGTGGCCTTATATAGTGAAGAGTAGATTTTTATTTATTTTAAGACTTCACGTCTTTATATTTTGCCTGTTACCTTCTAACTCCGTAGAATGTGCGTTCGTATTAATTTTCTATAAATTTGTTTAGACTTGTAGCCCAATGTGTAGACACGCTATGCAAAACTCAATCTCTATAAGTATGAGCTATATCTACAAAACTCCATGCAGCGATTGCCTGCCCGATTTTCCAAACTTATCCATTTTTTCTCTAAATTTTAATTTAGCTTAGGCAACTGGCGTAATAATACTTTAGTATTGACCGCATAAAAATCATTTTAAATAGGTCCATTAAAAAGAGACTTGTACTAAAATTAAAGTTCTAAGCTTTAGTTTTATCGTTAGTATCACCTCGTGGCTTTACCCGCGTAACTCCGGTCCTATTGGAAGTAGCGTTATGATATAAAACCTATCTCGCTAATTGGACTGTTCAACAAAAAAAAATTCTATTCGGTCTAACACTTCCTGGGATTAGCGCGTACAAACAAACTCTACAGCTTTATGTTATTAGTATTGATAATTATTCATTCATTTAAACATGTAACCGTCTACTATTTTTAATTGTAATTACTAATTATTTTAATTTACATATACCTTCACATGTACTGAAAGTGCAAAGTGTGCACACGTAGTAATCATTAATTGTTCCCAAACTTCATATTTTAATTAAAAATATAAACTTCTCCTTGTACAATCGACGGCGTGCTACGTTAATATATTTTTAATTGCTGGTATAAAAGCCTTTCCGTTGGACGTGGAGGGCCCTACAAAATGCAATATTTCGAGCAAACTAGTCACGCTGTCACTCAAACTAGTCACGCTGTCACTCAAACTAGTCACGCTGTCACTCAAACGTTCGATCCACATACCCCTTGTGATCTCTGTCACAATTTCACATTTTCATTGGAGACCATAGTTATGTCGCCCGTTGGCAAGTAACTATCAACCCGTAGACGCCTCCTGTAGGCAAATCATTGGTATTTTTACCTAGAGATATCTACTCTGGTGCTTTACATTTATGTATTATTTATTAAATTGATAAAAAAAGGTTTTATCAATATTTCGCACAAATGTCTACGTTGCCAACCATATTTATAAATAGGTGTTATATATTTTTTTAAATTAATGACCACGATATTTTTATTATCACAGCAAAGCGTGGCCCGATCTATTAGTAGTATTCAAATTAGATCAGTATGACAACAAAGACCATGGACAATACAGCAATTCCAAATTTTTTTTGGCGAACAACTCCTGTCACTTAGGGGTATGAAAAATATATAGTAGCCGATTCTCAGACCTGCTGAATATACATATAAAATTTGGTAAACATCTGTAAAGCCGTTTCGGAGGTGAAAGTGACTAACATTGTTACACGAGAATTTAATATATAAGAATGACGTTATATTTTAAATTGGTTTATATAGAGTAATTATTTTTTATATCAGACAATGTCGATTTTATTTTCCCATAATTTTAGCACTGTTTATTAACTTATTTGCATTTAAATCGTGAATTAAATTTTAAAGAATAGGATGTTGAACTTTTATAAGATTATATAGTTGGGGCTTCTTGGCTACATTTACAAGTTGTTCTCAAGAGTCTTGACGAATCGTCTCACCACAAACCTTGACCAATTCCAGCCACCGGAACAGACTGGATTTCGCAGAGGATTTAGCACCATGGACCATATTTTCACCATGAGGCAAGTTATACAAAAGACACATAAGTACTATCAACCGCTGTGCCTTGCCTTTGTGGACCATGAGAAAGCTTTTGACTCTGTAGAAACCCAGATTCTGGAAGCTTTACAGCGATGTCGGGTCGATTGGCGAGACCTTGAATTACTGAGAGTATTGTATGACACTGCTTTTATGTCCGTTCTGATTCCGGGATGTTAAACAAGGCCCCCACCATGGTTCAAGCCTTGTCGTGGTGGTGGGGCTCAGTAGCCTGGGGTGGTCCGAGACACCCTGGGCGAAGCCAATTGAACCGAGAAGGTGGCGGCTCTTAGTACGAAGAAGAGGGGACAAAGGGCAGAAGGAGGTCCCACTCTTTGGACCTCTCTTATAAGAGGAGGGGACAAAAGAGCCAAAAATTGGCGGCGCTATTGTGCACGGGGCAAGGGGCGAGGATGAGAACCTCACCCCATTGTGCTGTCCCAAAGTCGGTGGGGTTGTCATATGGTGCGGGACAACCACATCTGTGGAGGTGGCGTCGGTCCCTACGGGGGCCGACTTGCTATCGAGGTGCCCAGATGATTAACTATCCTGGGGCACCTCACCAAAGGCGGCACTGGTAGCACCCGCGGTGGTTTTTGTGGGCATTCGGCACTATATAATGTGCCACGAGCCCCACACACCACTGGACCCCACAAAAGGCCAGTGAAGGCGCGTAAATGACTTTCCCCGCGTCAACAAAAAAAAAGGAAAGAAAAAAGATCAAACAAGGCCAATCCGATTGCATCGAGGAGTGTGACAGAGGAATATTCCCCGAAACTGTCCACTAATGCCTTTGAGGACGTCTTCAAGACTGACTTTAAACTGGGTAGAATGCGGCATAAGTATCAACGGCGAGTACCTCTCACATCTTCGTTTCGCCGACGATATCGTTGTGTTGGCCGAATCGTTTGAGAGCATGCAGGAAATATTGCACGGCCTAAATTAATCCTCCCGACGTATTGGCCTTAGGATGAACTTGGACAAGACAAAGGTCATGTTCAGCGGACACTTTCCCCTTAGGCCGGTCGACGTCGTTGGTGCTATTCTCGAAGTCGTAGATGAATACGTCTACCTCGGACAACTATTGCAATTAGGTAGGTATAAATTTGAGAAGGAAGCCAATAGAAGGATTCAGTTGGGTTGGGCAGTATTCCGGAAGCTTAGTCACATTCTAACAAAAAATCTTCAATCAATGCGTTTTCGCCGCAATGACCTACGAGGCCGAATCATGGCCTCTTAATTTACGACTGTTCCGCAAGTTTGCGGTAGCTCAACAGGCTCTTGAACGTGCTATGTTGGGTGTTCCTCTGTCCGACAGAATTTGTAACGAAGTCAAGAAGGACATATATGAGGTATCCGATATCACGCGACGAATAGCTCGCTGAAGTGGCAATGGTCTGGTCACACACTCAGAAGAACATATGGCGGATGGCCCAGTAAAATTCTGGATTGGAGGCCGCGTTTAGAAAAGCGAAGTGTTGGTCGACCGTTCACCAGGGGAACGGTTGACCAAGACAGGTTGGGAGTACGATCTCCGTGCAGTAGCCGGTCCGGGATGGATGCGAATAACAGGAGATCGATCATCTTAGCGTTCATTGGGGGAGGCTTATATCGGCTATAACCGATAAGAGCTGTTAATGATGATGATGATGATTTTGGGCACTTATTATTCCTAAACATCTGGCTGTACCTTACCAGCATAATATGTAACGATAATAAGAGAAAACGCAAAGAAATTACATCTTGAATTTCCTGACTAATGAAATATAAGTACGAGACGCTTTCCAAGTTAAGATACTATTATTTTGACGTCACTGGATGAAGGTGAAACATCAAAATGTTCGATGTGAACGTGTCTACAAAAGCTATAGTTACGTCGGATAATATATTTTGATATCTCGCTTGGGCGAATACAGGAGGGGAGACTGTAACAACATTATAGTCTAGCAGCCGTACTGTAGGGTCTGTCACTCAATTGGATCGTTATTGCAACGTGCCTGCAATCACTGATCAATTCGCGTTTGACTTGCCCTACACAGGCGTTTATTTAACCTTTACATATACCCTCAAGTTCGGTTGCCTTAAAATGGGCTTTGTCATATAGAGAACTATTTATTTATTTTAATTACACTGGAGCATATTCTGATTTCATTTATTTGTTTTGTTTGTAGAATTATAATTATCGCGTTCTCTGTCATGTATTTTACACGGCAAATTATGCGCAAAGGGATATAATGAAATCCAAACATTGAATTGTGTTTTCTCATTAGGTCCTATTGCATATCTATATTCAATTAATAATTCAAACCAATTCCAAAGTAAGAAGAGGATTATTGTGTTCTCCTTTGCATATGTTTTAAATACACGAAAATTATGTATGCATGTAACAATATCATTAATTCAGTACTGACATAATAATGTTTTTTAATTTTATTAAGAATATGATGGGCTTAATAGTTTAGATATAAAAAATAACTTTGCTACATGAAGTTATCGAGTCGAATAGGGTGTTAATAACTGCCTAAAAATCGTAGCTTTGAGCCTACATGCTACGAAACTAACGGCATTCGTATATCTCTATTTTTCATTTCGCCCGTTTCACTTAGAGCGAATAGTCTGTACACAGAACGAAGCGAAATCGTCGAATAAATCATTTAAAAAAAATCTTTCACTCGTCTTAGCTTCTCTCGAGTGACTGCTTCGTATTGTTTTTTCTTTCTTTTTATTTTCACATTGAATTTTTTTACTGTGTGAATGTATATTTAATACAAATGTGTCCATAGTTCATAAGTATAAAAGGTAATACGACTTATCACACGCTAGTACCTTTCGCTCTTTATAAGCAAAACTAAAACAAAAGATTTAATTATCTATGTATAATGGGATAGATGATGAGAGAGGGAGATGTGACTGCTTCTAAACTACTATCTTATTACTGAACTAGCGATCCTCCTAAGGTTCGACTGGGACTTAACAAATTATACTTTAAGACCATCTCCGGGAATCGCTCTAATTAAGAGCGAAAACCGCATGAATATCCGTATTGTAGATTTCGAGAAAACCGAACATATAGAGACAGACAGCTTTTTGGAGTTTTGTTTCTATATCTACATAATGTCAAGTAAATTACACGTCTATTTCCAATACTTCAACCTAATTCTTATTCTAAAATATTATCCAGATCATAACTACTTTAAAATCAGTAACTATCGGACAACTTCTTGACTGCAAAATAAAGTATAAGAACTTTGCGCGAAGTTTTATAAACGGTATAGCGAGTTTTTCGCATTAAAAACCAATTTAAAACATGTCAGTAGCTGCAAGTCTCTTTATTTTATATTGAATTTCCCATTTTAACGATGCCTTGGCATAACGTTGTTTCAATGACGCGATGGTAATTTGAATGAGGGGAAATGCGAATAGTACAATATGAAATTTACATCCTCGCATCAAACGTCACAAAACATTTTAAGGTAAGAAGAGGTAGTGCCCTGATGCATAGGAGGAAGTAGTGTCATGCATAGTGCATGACACTGCGCAATGGAATTTAGGTACCTCTCGCTCATATAATACCGCGTTTCTTGTGGTTTGTGAGTAGTAATTATGTGGATGTTAGCGTGCGACAGTAGTCATAAGAAAATTCTGATTATTCGTTTGCCCCCCTAATAATAGAATTTAGAATATATTTAAAATTACAAACTAATATAATAACGTATTTTAATTTTTCTTTATTTATTTTTTTTGCCTATCCAAATTTTGCCTCCCTTTCCTCCTCCCCTCTAACGAGTCATTATGTGAACTGTGAATGTTTATGACTTTGAAGAACATCTAGTGATTGTAAAACGTTTCAACAGTGGATCCTTATAGAGATTCGAACACGCCATGTAGATACTTTTTATAACTGGTTACTTAATTACTAACAATAAAATAATCTTTAAGATAAAATAGTGTTATGTTATGACTAAATACCCCCTTTTTTTGTTGACGCGGGAAACGAATTTAAGTGCCTTCACCAGCACATGTTAGTGCTGAATACCCACAAAAACCACCGCGAAAGCCATCAGTGCCGCCCTTGGTGAGGTGCCCCGGAACAACAATCATCAGTGCACCTCGACGGCTAGTCAGTCCCCTAAGTGACCAACTCCACTTCCGCAGATGAGGTTGCCCAGCACTACAGGATAACCCCACCGATTTTGGGACAGAGCAATGGGGTGAAGTTTCCATCCGCGCACTTTGCCCCGTACGCAAAAGCGCCACCTCCTGTTGCTCTTAGGTCCCCTCTTCCTATGAGAAGGGAACCGAGAGCGATTCCTCCTCCAGATCTTTAAGCCCCCTCTTCTTATAAGAGGGGCGCAAAGATCCCCCTCGGTTCAGTTGGCTTCGCTTGGGTTCACCCCAGGCTACTAAGCCCCACCGCCACGACAAGGCTTGAACCATGGTGGGGGACCAAATGCCCCCTCATCATTGTTTGTGTGGCGAGTAAATAGACTTCCAGCCATTTTACATTTTTTTATCTAAATTATTTTTAATGTCTCTACGAGCATTTTAACAGAAATTTATAGAAGGTTTGTGATCCCTAAGGACTTCTACGCTATTTGACTCGCCCAACTGGCGGCGTTCTTGACCTTTTAACCACAATTATATGGTTTCCAAACTTCGTATTCTGATTCTTAAATGCCATCCCGAACAATACGAAAACATTTGAATGGAAGCCGATTAAAATTCTGAGTAAACACGAAACAAAATAATAATAAGGGTTTTGCAATGCATAGCGGGAAAATCAACAGGACCGGTAAGATCCTGCCGGCCCAATCCGGTGGTGTCATGTAACCTTCCACTCACTCACTTGATACTGACTAAAAGCTACACTGCCATGTTAAGTGCTGATTGTAAGTTTACGGTGGCCTATAGAGGAGAAAAAGATTGCAAGGAAACTAATCTGCTTTGTAATTATTATGTTTTTGTGCGTCTGTAGTAATAAAAGGGCTCCGATTGCACTTACAAATATGTTTTATAGCTGTAAGCAAGGCTACCCTGTAGCTCCAATACCTCCAGCTTTCAATAGAAACTGCATCAGTAGCGAGCGAAAAAAACATGTAAACAAGTATAGTAAACTCCTGGCTGCCATAACTTTACGTTTATTCTAACGCAGCGTACAGGAGCGTGTAGAAAACCCCCTTGTGCATCGTATGCGTTATTCGAATGTATAATCCAGACGCTCGCGCGTGCCAAGGATTTTCGGGATTAAATATATCCGCGTCTTATATATTTACAATATGGTAGAATGTTATTTAAGTTAAAAAGTTTTTTTTTGTGAAATAAGATTTCTTAGTAACAGGTTCACTCCCATTGGTTCATAAATGTTGTTTCAATGACGTAATGATAATTTGAATGAGGTGAAATGTGAATAGAACAAAATGAAATGTCCGCACTGGCGTATCACGTCACAACATAAAACTAACCACTTAATTAGAAGGGACCTTTTCACGACTATCTGCGTCCAGAGAAATCCGCACATATAAATTATAGATGCGATGCCCATCTTTGTTCCTCCGCCACGCCCCCCCCCCCCCAATGAGCCACACACACAACACGCCAGCATGGCTGTCAATTCACGGTGGTGTCATGTGACTGTTCGCGTGTACTGACCAGACACTGACCAGGATTGATCCCTATACATATTGAAATTAAGCGAATTCGCTAAGGTCTTAGGTTAGACATATCTACTTCGTTAACGTTTTCCTTATAGTAAAGGCGGGCAAACGAGCAATCGGCGCCCTTTTACGACTACCGACGCGCACGGACATCCGCATTTACTACTATGCCGATGATCTTCCTCCTTTTATCTTCCCCTTCAATGGGCCATCGGCTGCTCACAAATCGCATGGAACGCGACACCGAAGATGTATTCCTCCGCGTGCGCTCTAGACAAAATCAATTGCAAAAATTAGTATTACCATATAGCTTTTGTATTATTTTGAAACACAATCTATGTTTATTTTTTAGAATAGGTGTCGGAGCCTTTTTACGACTACCCACGCCCATTAACATCCACATAATTACTATACCGTTGCGTTGCCCGCTTTCTCTCCCCCTCCAAACGATGGGGTTAGAGACTAGACTTTAAGTTCTTAAGTTAGTTTTTTTAATATTTCTTTCTTTAAGTTTTTTTCACTAGAGTTTCCCAGTCTCATTAAAATGCTTTCAGCAGGTCTGGTGTGATTGGGTAAGAAATATCCATACACCCATCCAAACTTTCATATCTGTAATATTAGTAAGATTTAATTCATATGAGCGAGGGGTCCCCCGGTCGTGCCGGCCTAGTTCTGCCGCGATGGCACTACTTTTCAATCTATCCAATCAATGCCTCGTACAGACACAGTGTAGAGTTATGAAGTAACACAAATTAAAGTCAATCCTCCTGGACATAGACAGAAGGTCCCAAAGCAATTACATTTACAAGTTAATTATGAAGAGGTCAAAATAATTCGTGTAGACGAATCACGTCTTAAGCTTCATAAATTTTAATAACGTATCATCATTTTGACGACCAGCTGGTTCATTGGGTAACGTGGCGGTTAGTCCGCGTGTTACGCCAGAGATCTCGGGTTTGAATCCCGCCCAGGTCATCGATGTTCTTATATGTATTTATATAATAAAAATCTTAAATATATACAATTTCTTAAATTTATGAAAAAATATTAAATATATTTCCGTTGTCTGGTTCCTGTACCACAAGTCCTTCTGGTACTTACCACAGGGCTAGGTTAACGTGGTGTGATAAGTCCACATATGACGGTGATTCTGTCTTATTCCACGAGAAATTCCACATCTATTATTATTATTATCATAGTTTGTGATAAGTGTATTCAACTTAGGTTAGGTAGAACATAATTTACAATCACCAGTTCGTCTGGAAATTCAGCAATCCATCCACATTATTTGACAATGGAATAAAATATATTTATTCAAGGCTGAACTGCATCTAAAGATAGGTAAAGACAAAATACAAAATGAAAATGATGAAAAGACATAGTAGGAATAATAATCTCGTCTTAGCCGAGACTCCGAGTGCCCGCCTCTCTAGAGGCCTAGCCAACTGCGAAGGACATGTTACGGTTAGTGTGTGCTTTATTACGATGGGACGGCCGTCCGACACGACCGGAGAGAAATCAGGCCCAGGAATGACGACTTAAAATGCTCTCCAACGGACGTGGCTCACACCGTCAACTTCCGGACTTCGGACTGTTATTAGAAGTTAAAGTAAAGAGTATGTTCATACCTGTTATCCCCGAAGAGGTGGGCAGAGGTGTGCCATCCACAACTCGTAAGTCTAGTAGATATACTAGAACACCCACGATTAGCCAAGGTACTGAGGCCCATGATGTCATAGGTGGCAGGCCTATGGCCACTTCGGGCATGTGCCCGAAATTTACGCATTGTCCGGGATTGGGACATCCCAATCCCGGACAATGTAATGCGTGCTCAGAATAATCTGAGAAACATTTAATAACAGTTGCCCGTCCTGGGGATCGAACCCAGGACCCCACGCGGCTAACGGTCTTAACGGGCGACACCCGCACCGTTACACCACAGAGGCAAGTATCATTTGAAATCACTTATTTTATTATATTTCAGACTAATGCCCATTTTAGCATAGAGATCTCAAAAGCTAACATAATGTAGTACTAATAAATCTGTATAAACTCTCTTCAATTCTTTTCAATTCTCTTGGCATTTGCGATTGAAGGTTTATATCTGAGCTCCCGGGGTGTAATGTAATGAACATACTGATGCCTGATTTATGAGTTTGCCATCTTAATTGCCAAGGGAAGCATATTGGCTCGCTATAGTGTCTGGTGTAACGACATCTGACGCCTCATTGCACGTTAGGGTCCTTGCGAAACTATTAGTCTCCATGCGGGGTGGGTAAAATAATACACAATATATAAAGTAATGTTTATTCAAGTTCCTTTTTGAACAACGAGTAACGTTTGATCGTGTGTAAGAAAGTATAAGCTGATTTGTTATAATATAGACATTCGCACGCATATAAAGTATGCAGATACCTTTCCCGTTTTTTACCTTTCTCCATGTCCATAAAAAAATATCTCTGTAACAATTATATCAATGGAAGCCAAGCCAAGTTTGAAAATTTCGTAGTGATATTAGGACATGGAGAAGATTTCCACGGCGACACCTGGCTCATTCTGAGACAGAGGACTGTTCTTCTTTGTCTCATCTCATCATCTGGGGGTCGGCCCTCCACTTTTCTGGTAGGTACTGTTAGAGGTTATAACATTTCCTATCATTACGTGTCCAAACCATCCCAGACGGCTTTTTAACAAAATGGCTCGTGATGGTAAGAATATACAATCGTAAACTGAATATCAGAAACGTCCTTAAGACGGATCAATTACATTAATACCAAAAAAGGCTTGTCTATTCCTATTCCATTAAGATATTTTAGAGAGTAAAACTCCAAAGGGAAAACGGAAACTCGGAGGAGACCGCTCGAACACCAAGACCGTGAAAATTATTTTCTCAATCGACTGACTTCCATGAATACTAATGTTACCGAAGAAGAAATATCTACAAATGGAGTTGATGTATTTATTTTATTTCTACTTTATACAGTTAGAAGTTTAAGCTTACTGAATACTCAAAATCGATTAATGATGATGACGTGATCCGATAGGGTTACCCGTTGCTAGATTTGCTATACGCATATATGACGGGACGTCCGATAAAAAGTGTGTCTTCTAAACATTGATTTCAAAAATTACAAAATACACGATTTCAGATTGAATTATCCTTATCCTAAAACGTCTATAAACAAAACATATTTTTTTGTAAAATCAACTTAACGCGCATGATTTTAAGTTACTTTTTCCAAAGCTTAATGTAGTCGTATATGAAACAAGTGCATATTTAAAAAACACATTTTTGCAAAGCAAACTTTAAACGAACGATCTCTAGTTGTTACTGTAATGTGGATAATTTGACATGTCTACATCTGTTGTAGGGACGGTTTTGAAACGCTGACTTAGTATCTTGGTATTTTTGAAAATCAATGTTTCTCAATCCCAACAATAATAGCGCTGACATGTCACAAAACTAAACAGTTCTTACTACTTTAAATGGTAAGTCGAAGTATGTGTACTTCTAGTTAAATCGATCTTAAATCAGCTCTTGGCTTACGTAGAGGAGGAGTATTCCAATGAGTAATGTGGACTTAATGCGTACTGGATATCAATCATTATAGGAATTTGAAGTCCACTATCGAGCGCTTCTAGTTCAATTTTCTCCCGCGCGTTTCTTCCCGCGTATTTTTATTCCCGAAATGCCGACAGTGCATCTACGAAAGCTCTGGTATTGCGTATGTCTCTGGGTGTGTGTGATCAACCATAACCACCAGGTTACCCAACAGTCACAGTACAATGTCCGGATTCCTAAAGTAACTTAAAATATTTACACATCGATTAACAGTCGGTGTGGCGCTTGATGAATAGTAAAAAAATGTGATTTAACTTTTTTTTTCACACGAGTATTTACGACTTTCAATACTACGCATTTTCTTTTAAAAATGTTGATCACCTTTACAAACAAAGTGGTGCGTCCACCAGTCGTTAAACAAATTCTGTGAGGCATGGAAAACAGAAAAACATCAATCCTAATGCCATTTCACGGTTGGCCACCAACCTGACAATAAAACAAACATGGGGGGGTTGAAATTCCGTTCCTTTATATTTTATTCGATACTGTGGACAAAATCTTTTAGTAGGTTTAGGTGTAGCAACGAGACCTTACTATTTTATGCGACGCGCTTGAATTAGAGCAATATTTGACAATGTTTTTTATAGGATAGGGGGGAAAACCAGCTGTCCGTGCCTTTTGCTCATTACTAACCCTAGACATTTGCACATTAATTTTACAGGCGTGTTTGGTTACACCTGTACTCCTCTCCTCCCTTTCGAAAACCAGGCCACAGAAAACTTACAGACGCCACAAAATGACAGCATAGCTGCCACTCTTCAGCGGTCATATGAGCGAAAGGTACTCGATCGTGTTTGCCTAATTTGACTGCTATGCAGCACAGCTCTACCACGTACAAAAATATAAACATTAAGTTATTGTGGTCAATTCTTCTTACAATTAGCTCCATATCATAAGAAACAATTTCAATCCAAATAATTTAGAAAAAGGCTCTTAAGGCGCTTATAGGCGACATTGATAACAACAAAAAAGTATGTTAAGCCTTTAATACTCAGTCTTGATTTTTATACCCTAATAAATTTACTTTCAGATATACTAATACTTAAGAACGATGTATGTTGTAGTAGAATTATATGAGCATATCAGCGCAAGCATTACCTTATGACCAGCCATTTTGAAAAACCGGGCCATTTTGTATCGTGGCGGACCAACGATTAGCCGAATTGTCATTGCGAGACGTTGTCCAATATGACGGCTGACGTTTAGCCCCATTACACTTCTCGATTTTAGACGGTGATAGTGAATGAAACAAGGAGTTATGCAATTAGGCTCTGTTATGAGTGCTTATAAAAAAAATAACCCAACTATGAGGGCGTTGACGGTAGCATACTCGTAGCTCTCGTCGAAACCTTTGAGCATACCCGGGCTCGTTATTTGTTCCTCTTTATTTGACGCCATTTTTATTGACGTTTGAAGCAACGCCGCGATTGTTAAAATAACGAAAGCGTGCAAGAATCGCAAATAATGTTTCGATTTTATTTCAATATGTCTAGCTTTTTTGAAAAACGTCGTGTAAAATTTTTTTTTTACACGGCTACGTCTGAGCGATTTTTTTAAATTGACTACCCGTAATTAGATTTAAGCAATCATATACGATATGTATATCATAACAATAAATAGTATAAAAACGTTTTGATATTTTATAGTCTTTCGCGCTCAAGTATTTAACATTTTCTATCCCAATTTGTTAAACTGAGCTCTGACATATCGATTTTCGATGGAGTATTTGCTTCTATTTTATGGAATATGTCATCGACGTATCCTATTAATGCACATAAATCTGAATATGGAACATCCGTGGTCTCTGCCTACACTCATGGAATATATGTGTGAGCATATGTATGTAAATCAGAAAATAGAATACAAAAGTCAACTAACTGTATATTCCGTTAGAATGGAGATAAAATGTCTCCGCTTTCGATTTGTAGATTGTAAATATTGTCTTTAAAATATTCAGACCAGACAGAATATTTTGTGGTGGCACTTCGATATGGGGCGGTTTAAAGACATTTCTTGGTAATACACCTTCGCTAACATTTCGTGATACAGCTATTGATGATGACTTATATATAATGTTATATATAAAGAAATATATATATATATATATATATATATATATATATTTCTTTTACAGCCTAGCTGTGCCCCGCGTTTATAACAGGGGCAAACGATCAATCAGTGCGTTTTCACAACTACCGAAAATGCCCGAACACAACAGGCATTTTACGCTGTTATCATGGCAATTTCGCATGACACTACCTCTTATGTACCGATATATATATATTGCAAGTTTGTTTCAACATTAACATTGCAAAGGTTTCATGATATAAATTTAGTACCCTAAATAATTAGGCATTTGAGTTTTAAAATGAAACTGGTGTAAATTTACATCCAAAATCAACTACGTAGCTGAAAATATTATTTCAAGCATATTATTTCAAACACGTGTCTCTGAGTCTCGCTTACCAAGTTAATATTTACAAGCGCTCGCTTGCGCAGTCGCTGAATTATCTCTGAGATGCAACACTAAAACGTGGTAGAATTAAGCACAATTTCCATGCAGAAAATTCTATGAAAATGCACAAGGGAAAATGTTGTTCTTATAATTGGACATGTGCACCTTATTCGTGCGTGGCATTTCTATAGGGGCTAAATTTACATATAAATAAGCACCTCCCGTGAAATCCACACCAAAGGGCGTCCTGATGCCACGTTTTACATTTTTATGACTGCAATCCAATTATCACAAGCAATTATCGAGTCGGCTAGATGGTAAAACGAATCGACTTGCAAAATATTTTTATGAAATTAGATATCGATTTTAGAGATGTGCCACGTAAACCTGGAGCCGTCTTGCTATTGTGAACAATGTAATAACATTATTGAATGGATTTCTTACTCGAAATCTCGCGAGAATTTTCTCTGAAAATGAATTCATCCGTGATGGGTCAATGGTGGTCGGTGTTATTCATATGCCGTAAGACCTAGTTTAGTCATGGCGGTGTTTTCCTTCAACACTCCAAAATTACATCAATGGCACCTTAATTGTTCATATTCTCAATTCGCTGGCCGGCTTCAAAGCCCATTTGTTATAAATTTTAAATTGAAAACGTTCAGCTCGAACCTTAGTCCCTTATGGTCAATATAAGCCAAGTCAGAGTACCATTGGGTTGGGATCAATGAAACAACCAACACACGGCATCGGCTCAAATCCCCGAAGCTGCACACAAGTACCGCAACACATATATCTTGCCTCCTATACACATATAATCTAGTGATACATTGGACTGTATGCTCACGCCCTCGCATTTAGGCTATGTTTGGCCAAAGTGATCGATGAGAGCGATATTTCAAGATAAAAGCTTAATTCTTCTGATTATAACTGGTTTTATCGAGTTACGTCTTTGAATTTACGCAAATCATTTATCGATAACTTTGATATTGACACATCAATATTTGATATTTCCGTTAGGGGCCGTTCAAGTACTACGTAAGTACATTGAGAGAGAGAGAGAGGGGGGGGGGGTTTTGCTTTGCTTATTTTGGATGGTATGTGAGGTAGGGGACTCTAGATGATGATTACGTAGTCGGTAGTTATTTAATTTTTTATAAAACTTGCAAGACTGACGTTGTCTTTGCTTGAAAATGAATCGCATTTTCGGGGATTGCCGCAAATAATGCATATCAGTAAAATATAATCTCTATCCTAAATCTGTTTTATTATTTTTTAAATTATAATTATAACGTTATAATAACAATTTAAAAAAACAATATAATTGACGAATATTTACGTAAGCATGGGGGTGGGGTTTGCTTGCTTTTGCTGACAAGGGGAATGGGGGGAATATAATTGTAATCAATCTGCTTACGTAATACTTGAACGGCCTCCTATCCTGATGCTGTAAAGTACGTACAATAATCTACAGAACTCAAACCCGCTATTATCACTTCTCAACGTAGACGTGTCATTTCATATTTGAAAAACAATTATAGAATAGCAGTGCATCCCGTCCTATCACGGATGTTATACGAAATACGACAAAAAATCATTGATTTACAAGGACATAAAGATTTCGGCCACGTACACATTATACATTATCTACCACGACAACAAGTTCAATTTATGACAGAACAAGGTCCGTCACGACAGCTTGTCAAAAATATCAACAGCAAGACTTTTACTTAATATTTTCTTCGCACTTTTATTACTTTATCGAAGTTTTCACAATCATCTCTATCATTTTCTAAGATAATATTTAGACTATGATCATCAGAGATGATGTAGAATTTTAATAGTAAAAGATTTTTTTAATTCGGTCCAGAAGTTTCGGAGCCTATTGCAAAGAAATAAACAAATAATATAATGTTTCATCTTTATAGTGTTAGTCTACAAAAATCGACAGCTTTCCCTAAAAAGATTGCGGAGCTGTCAAGCTAGCCGAATTTTCGGCCACTGCTTGATATAAGCATAAAGCATGCAAGCGTAACAAGTGTCTCGCTATCACATAAGACTCTCTTAGAGGTATCAGTCCACAACATTTTGCTTGTTGCATGTAAATTCAAGGAGGAGCGAGCACTACTGCGTCACTCTGTGCTATGACCTTGCTGGTGTCCATGTAATAGACATGATAATGAGGTCTTCGTAGCCGAATTTCGGCTGCAGCGGCCATCCCTATTGAGAAGAGTCATCTGCGCAGGTTTGCGCAAGCACAAGTGATGTTCCGATCGGTTGGCAATCCGGCACGACTGGAGAGATATCAGGCGCAAGATCAACGGCTTTACGTGGTCTCGGAGGCACGGGCGTGTAATATCGTCAAATTCGTATCGCGGGACAGTTGTTAGAAATTGGAGAATCACAATGACACTGTATGGCCTGACCCGGGATTCCACCTCGGGACCTCCCGTCTGTGGCTGGCTATGCTCAGTTGTAGTGTAGTACAAACTAGACCGTGATGAAGTAATATACCTAGTCTTGCCATAGATGTTGAAAATAAATTATTTTTTTTATTGCAAATAGCGCTAAATACTTTCACAGTATGTTAGAAAATATACGAATATAAAACAATGAGAAATATAAAAAGCTTATTCGAAGTGGTCTCCATTGGCTGCGACATAGTCATTTAAGCGTTGAGGCCAGCTATCAATAGAAACACACACTGTATAGATCCAATTGTACTCTCTAAAACTGACGATAAATCTTAAGCCAGCGGATCTAAGTTAGCAAAGGTAGTCTTGATCACCGTTCGTTCTAACTAAGTGCTCTGGTCATGTTGGAGGGACTATACTTGGATGTTGTTAAGGGGCTTAACTACCATCTCAAGATTGGTATCATAACACAATTGTACCGAAGTTTTGATATCCTCTTCATAGAAATATGGGTCAGTCACTCCATCATAGCTAACACCTCTCCAAAGCACAACTGAAGTCGGATAATTCCCATGTTGCAATCTGTCGACTAATTGGGAAGTTTCCTTAGAACTTTAGGCATCATTTTGTTTGTTAAAATGTTGCTCAATTATAAAAAAATGTTATCCGGAAACAAAATTTTTCTGTCAAAACAACTATATATAAAGCTTTATATATAGTTGTTTCCATTTTACCATCATATTCATCTTCAATTTATCGGTAGTGACCAGGGCTTCTCATATAGGCTGCAAGTTATAAATCATCTCTTAAAATACGCGACATGGTTCTGGGTGCTATCTTCATTTCCCGGGATAAAATCTTTTGCTTTCGGGCAGGATTTCTTGGAATTATTTCCCTTATTGTTTTTACCATCTTTTTAGTACGAACACGACGTGGACGGCCAGATCTTTTTTCAACCGCAAACAGAGGAAGTCTCATTGTACCTATTAATATCCCGGTACACAAACGTTTGACTAATGTCAAGTGTATGGAGAGCTTTAAAAATTACATTTCCCTCCATACCTACATCGTGTAATGCAATCGCATCGATTCTGTTATCTTTATCACCCCATTCCATTTTAATATCGCAAAATATTGTATAATGTATTGGCGCCAAAATGAGAAAACATAGTTAACAATAAAATGTTTTTTTTTTTTAATTTTTAATTGTAACAGTATTTATGAACAGACTAAGTATTTACCTGTCTATTATCAAGAGACAAGCATATTTTCAAACGGCGTGTTTTCTGTATGAAGAGAATAATTAATGTGCAAGAAGCAAGGCAATTAATTTATTTTATTTATTATATTGGATTGATCAACAATTGTTATACTGTTTCGACCTAAAAATAGTAACGCACATATAACAAGCACTAAGTGCAGAACCAATAACAGATGAACACTGCACGCACAGTGAGCTCAAGCTGAGACATTATCTTACAGAACGTGCGTTATACAAAAAAAAATCGAGCTTCTTAAAACAAACATTCATATTTAGGACAGAGGTAGTACAGATACACTATGTAATTATCGTGACTTTTGGCGTTCTAATCCCTCATTAGGTTACCGACATGAACAGTCTTTGTTGTTATGATAACCATAATCGCTGTGATGGTATGACTTAAAACGTGGCTATGTGTGTATGGTAGAGGGATGCAGCTCGCGTCGCGCTGGACACCGCAAGGCTGACGTGCCATGTGACGACCCTATATAAGCGGTACGGGGTACTGTTTATTAAATACCAGCACATTGTACAGCGCGCGTTCAATTTAAAATTTCAACCAACACAAGTAACATTAACGAAATTCACTTGTCATATTTTGAACACAATGCGACGTAAATTCAAACTTTGTGTTCTATTTTAAATACTAGCTTAAAGTGTAGGGGCATGGTTAGTGTTATTCGCGACATCTATTGTACCATTTCTGTACAGCATTTGAACTGGTTTTTTGCTTTCGGGGAAGCGTTTCGCTCGTATCAAAGTTTTGTGACGGGTGTGTCCCGTTTGCTTCTCTTAAGAGTCCAGAATGTACGTAGGTGTTCGGGTAAGAAACGGTTGCTGGATGGCCGTGTAACCAGCATCGATAATAGCCATCAGATGGTACTATTTTACAAATTATGGGTAAGAATTAAATTTTATTGAGTATCCGTGATTATTCCCATTTATGAATATTATAATATTAACAAATTAATATTATTATATGTAAGTCCTTACTGGTGGCCCAGCAGTAGGCACCTACAATATTTTACCGACTCAGATTGACTTAGATGTTCTAGTATTGAAAATTTTGGGACGTGTCTACGCAGATATTGGCACCCTTTTAATCTCAACGCTTGTGTTGATTACGTCGAGAAAGGCGCCTATTTTTTAACTTGGCTTCTATACTTTCAGATTTTCAGATTCTGACAGGATAACACTTTCAGAAATGTTATATCCACTGTAAATTTAATATATGATCGGTATCATTGTATCGTTGTAGCCAAAAATAATTGTACGTCTCAAATACGTAATTAAGGAAAGGCCGTCTCTCGATGCACTTATAGGACGATTATTAACAAAATGGAGCTACAAATCACTTTGAGGGTACAACGAAAAATCTATATGACGTGTTTACAATAAAAAAACTGACAGCATCTTGAAATATTGGTTCGTATAAAAAGTTATATGGGAGGCCGAAAGTTTTGTTATTGTGTATAGTACAAAGATGATTTTTAGGACTTAAAAAGTCAACATCGCACGGGTAATTTATGGTTTGTATCATAACGATTTATAGATTTTAATAGAGCATTTTTTACGTAAACCTACGCCAACTTTACACACGTATGTACTTGTATGAGATATTTATTGTGTTTATGTTGCTATTGAATGTATTTCCTTGAAATGATCTAGGTAGGATTGAGTTTATAGTTACCACTTTTTTTTGTATCAACAGCAAGCTCTAAACCAATGATACTAGTGATTTTCTTACATAGCATAGGAAGAAACTCATCTTCATAAGAGGATTGTATGTTGCGCTCTTTTGTCTAATACTCACCTTGGGCCATTAATAAATGCCTTTCGATGACGATCAACGCTCATGGACACCCGCATACTTATTATGCAGATACCCCTCGCCCCTCCTATGGGTAGCCCAAAATTCACGAACAGCACGAAACTCAACATCAGAGCTGACAATTCTCATAAGTGAACGGGAGGTTAAGTGAGGAAGCTTCTTAGTCGTGGCGGCCCAAATTGGTACCTTTTAGTAACCTACCTATTTTGCCATAAATCTTACAATTTAACATATGCACAATTTAATCATTTCATAAAACCTAACGTGTGGCTTGAGTACTCGACGAACGAACGAGTTGTAAGTAAAAACAAATGCAACCACTAAAATTACTAGGTTGGCGCATTCAAAAAGTTATTTATTTTAGCAGCATACATTAAAATTTGCTGTGAAACAGTCGCTGTGGGACATTGATCTACAACTCCTCGCTGAAGTTTCGTCGAACTATGCAAATTTTAGTTAACACTTTGTACAAACGCGCTCTAGCAAATAATTCTGCGCGAATACGTACCGCGCTGTCGTTTGATATAGATGTCTCTATATTTTCGAATTCGTTCACGTAATGGCACGTACTTCTAAACGTCATGCAAATAACCACTTTATAAACAGTTGTGGCTGGTAAAGGCTCTAAGTATTTCACAGCTATTGCGAAGTTGCCATAATACAACGTTTCGCAAAATAATGTTATCATTTAGAGCGTGTTCTTTTTTACATATTTAAGCGAAACTAGACTAAGATAAATGATTGTCTTTTATCGATTTTATGTTATTAGACTGTCGTGTTAAGTTGAGCCGTGCCTGCTATCATCTCCATAACAAGACTAGGAGTTGCAGTAGAATCGGGACCCATTTCATATTCCTGACACTGATTGAGATGTCCATAGAATATCTATCTAGTTTTTATTTTTTGGCTTTCCGGTCTTATGTAAAGTTAGTATGTATTATGTATGATAATACCAATAGGGTATTAGTTCATGCCTTTTGCGGTCTACAATTGCAAATAGGTATCTAAAACAATCATATAACGATGTAACGTCAAATATATAATAAACTGTGTCATAATTAATGTATGATGTAATTTTCGTACATTTTAAGATTTCCTGGAAGCCAATGAGACATTCTCTATGTAACGAAATGCTGACTGTGAGGCACTTGAAAGATTGTTACAATATTCCATAACTTAAACAAAACCGTAATTTAAAACATTTTTACTTATTCCACTGTAAAAATATCAGAATATTTGCTGATATATTAATATCTGCACTAAGCCTATAATTTTGCTTCTCGTAAAAGTATTTACTTATTCATTCTTTTATATTAACTATTATGGAGGTGCACATACCATAGAGGTCATAATTACATTTCTTAAGTCTTTTTTCTATAAATTTTTTATCATTGTGAAATATTTTAATATGTTATTTATTTTTGTATTCATTGTTTGAATGATTCGTCATTCATGTACGTATAAATAAATAATTTTTGATCACAATATACAGTGAGAATTTTGTTAACAACAAGCATTCTATTAAGAATTCGTAGAATGTTTATTCCACTGAAACTAGACGGACTCAATATTTACGTTGGGGTGTGTACCCAACACATCTGAACGTTCGAGTTGTTACACTACACGTGTTCCTTATAAACTTGGAGGTGTTGCTTGAACAATCAACACAGACCAGTAAGAGAAACAGAATTGCATCTACCTAATCATTAAACACAAACTGTATTACACTTTAGTGTTGGAGATAACCACTTTCGTATTTTTGATGTCCTGATACAATAAGTGACATATTGCTAACATTTTTTATGTGTTGGAACCATAATATGGGAAGAGAAATAATGCCATAAGCAGTTATATGAAGGCGCGTGGAGGTCTTGGTTAATTCAGAAGGCAGATCCATAGTAATGCATCTATTCAATCTCGCATTTGCAGAGTAATGAATGAGAAAAGAGAGACAGAGAGTAAACCACACTTGCTGTCTCTTTCGACTTAGACGGCCGCATGTTGGGCTGACTTCCTTTTTTTGGAAACGAAGTGGGATGCTTTTACGCACGATACCTTCCCAGGTATCCCGCCCGGGTAGACCCCAGACCTATGTTGAACTCGGTCATTGGGTAGCAATACCAACTCAACCCCTACGGGAACCTTCAGCCGCCATTAGTGGAGGGTCCCGGATCTGCAGGCAACAGAACCCCTCCAGTTTGTTCAAGTTGTGGCACGCCGGAAGCCGTTTTCCTAGCGGTATATCTATTCTAGATATATTTTTTCTTGGATGTCTTTGATTTTTAGGACCGTTGTCATATTAAACAAATAATAACTGCACTGCATGGTAGCGTTACTACACACTGTTGTTGTGTCTACTGTAGAAAATTCACGTGATTTTACTGAACGTAAGTAAACCATATAACTTTTTGGTTACAATATCGCCAGCCATCATACCCGAAGTCCTTCCCTGACAAAAGACGTCGTAACAAATTGTAAAGCCTTGTCATTACCAATACCCAACTGGCACGTTGCCAACGCCGCTGTGCTATAATTTAGATTGTTTCGTGTATCATTTCAGCATCGAAAACGATAAAATTTTACGGTTATGGTGGCTACGGAGCGACTGTCGACTACGGCAGCCATTGAGCGGCG
>JAFELO010000048.1:794331-811623 GCA_017140195.1 Eumaeus atala | reverse complement strand
GATTGCCGTCCCATCGGAATAGGAGAATGAGGAATAGAGAGTGCACTTGTGTCTGTGCAAACACTTGCGCACTATAATATGTCCCGCGGAGATGGCTCTCTCTCTTTGGCCCCTGTAGCCGAAATTCAGCTGGGACAACATATATATATTTATAGACCTATATATATATATATATATATATATATATATAATAGGTCTATCTATCTCCTATATATCTCATAGTCCTACTAAAAGCGCAAGATGCAGGTGAAAGATAGACTACACTAGATAGCTAATATAAACAATAATAGGTATTGCGAAACATTTCAAAACTGGGCAAGCGTAAGTTATTTTATTTTATGTTATAATAGTTGCTACCATGTTTACTTGCGGGAGCACATGGTTTGTGTAGCTAATGGCACGAGTATTCGTAACCGCTGTGCTCGTATAAAGATTATTATTTCACTATATTATATAATCTATATTGACACCAAGCTCCATCCATACCCATCCGCTATTTTTCATGTGAAAAAGTAAAAACATACATACCAACTTTAATGTTCACAATTTTTATTACCAATTCCACAAACACACACGTGTGAAAACATACATCAAATCCATAGAAAATAACGTTAACGTTTTTAATCGGTTTGGAAGCTGATATCGATAACATCAGTTTACAAATCTAGTGTATCGAAACTTACTGCTTAAGTGTAGTCACTACCGTTAGTTTCATGACCTAAGTTTGAATATTACCTTATTTTATTTTTATGTCTATTATCTCATGGGATTACTTATGTCTTTAGTTTAATATTTTCAACTCCTAAGGTTCGGATTGTCCTAAAATAATCCCTATATTATTCAAGCCTTGCTGTAGTGGTAGGGTTTTCAGCCCAACATAGGCCAAAATTTTGGGTTGATAAAGTGAATTTAAATAAGCTGGTGGTGGTGGTTCTTTTAGAAAGCGAGGTAAAAATGCAGAAGAGGCAGTACGCACGGATAGGACGTATGCCTGGGAACCTAACCCTATTGAAGTGTTAAGAGGATTTTGAGTGGAATCAATTGGGTCTCTTTTCGGAGACTTTCTAATCGCCGAGGTCTCCGTAGCCGATAGATCTATAAACACTTATCGAAGGCGAGCAGAGCCACCCTATAATGAGCGGCGTAAGTTTTGTATTGTGTGGGATTCATTGCGCAGGTTTTTGCATTAACTGAACACTAACTGAAAAATGTATATTGATTTTTAATAAATAACCAACACCTAATAAGTCAGGCACTGTGATCTTGTACTGCGTCCGCTTTGATTAGTGAGGGAAATTGGATTTACTTTATACTCCTCTTATTTTCTTCTGATTAACTTGGTTACCCGAGATAGTTTTAGCTTTTTGCATCGGATTCCATTTGTTTAATGGGTCATAGTGGATTCCACTGTGGAACCTGGCGCCATACGACTGGCTGTGGTGGGAATGAGTGGGGGGCCAAGCCCATTAAAAAAATATGCAACAATTCTTCAAGCTTTAGTATTTGTATAAATTAGCCTTAGGTTGAGTAGGATTTTCATTGTACATATTTAAAGTTTTAATAAAATATTTAACGGCTACAACATAAATGAGTATAGTAATAAATTAGTTCATATAGGCCGAGTAAAGCAGAGAATACATTTTCTGCTATTTATGTTTATTGCTTAGTGTTGGAAGTGGGTAATAGCTCTTCACGCCTACGTGTGCTCTTTTGAAATATTTTCATTCCGAACATATAAAAAAAAGCTTACGTGTTGACGACAAGTAGATTTCATTGTGTTAAATTTTTAATTGACGTAATAAGATTTTTTTTTTTTTACATTACATCATATTTTGAAACACTTAAGACATCAATTGTCAGTTACGCGTTTTTGTTTTGATATTTTTTTATATATTAATTTATGGATTGTTGTATCTGTTTTGATGCAATTTAAAATCACGTCATTAAATATTTTTCCATAAACGCTGAAGATCTATTGCACGAAGATCTCATCCTAGATGGATGACCGGCTCAAGTTATATTGGTCGATAAGATAAACCTATTTTCAGCGAATGACGGTGATGATGTTGATTAAAAACTCAGGACACTAATGTTATTATTATTAATGACTTAAAAACAGGTAGGACATAAAATATACGATCTGTATTATATTAACGCTTGCGTAGTCCGTAGAAAAAAAAATTACACTTTTCGAACGTTAATTGTATCGGTACGACCCAACACAAAATTTCACCACAAATATCCAAGAGGACGAAAAGCTTTTTGGGCCTAGTAACATAAAAGGCTATAGTATAAGTTCTCAACTTGAAGTGGCTACGTGATTTACCACGCGAAACCTTTCGTCAGAAAAGGTACAATATTATACGGCTAACGGTAGAAAACTAATTAGCAATATTAGAAGTATAAAAACCTGATATTTTGTAATACCAGGCTTTTATGCAATCATAATGGGTTGTAATGCAATGTGTTTAACTTTGAATTAAATTTTATAAATTCTATTTTTATAGGATAAGGGGCAAACAAGCAGATGCTAAGGAACTACCGCCGCCCATAGACATGCGCATGATCCGAGGTTATGCAGGCGCGTTACCGTCCTTTCAGATGGGAGTAAGCTCTTTTCTTGAAGAACCCCATATCGTATCGGTTCGGAAACACCGACGGTGGCAGCTGGTTCCACATCGAAGTTGTGCGGGGTAGGAAATTGTACTTGCAATGCACAGTTGTAGACTTTGGGACATCAAGGTGGTGACGGTAGAACTTAGAGTTCCGCCGTGATGACCGAGAGTGGAATTCCTCTGCTGGTATTAATCCGAACAACTCCTCGGAAAACTCATTGTTGTAGATGCGGTAAAAGATGTAGAGCGAGCCAGCATCTCTTCGCAATGCTGCTCGCTGCACGGAAACAACCTGGTCGTCAACGATTCGAGTCTCTGTACGTTGAATACGGTCAAATGGGGCGAGTTGATAGTTGGGGGCACTAGCCCAATGGTGAGAACAGAACTACATATGCGGTCGAACCTGTACCTTGTATAGTTACAGCCGATGATGTGGCGTGTAGTACTGCTTCGCCCTATTGAGCGCACCCAGCCTCTTAGAGGCTAATTGACCTTCGCCTCCAAATGACCGCAGAATTGAACGTATTTATTTCTATGATATTATTCGTGACACATTTCCGTTTCAAAAATGATGAAACGAAAATGTATCACGACGTTTATATTACATTCATCTCATTATTTGTTTAGTTCCTGTGAATCCAACAGTTTGCCATCCATCCATTTACTTTTTATACAAATGTTAAAGTGGATTTCAACATAAATGCATTCAGTAGATTTTACACGAAATAATAACAAGCATACATATTATTGAATTCATAATTCTAATTCAACTGCTACATTCAACTTCTGATAGCCTGAATTACATACACACTCGTTTCATTTTATTGTGAGTGTATGATCTTTCTTTTGTATTTTTAGTGCGAGCAGGAGAATGGGTCAACCTATTACTGAGTTAGTTACAACTGAAGGCAATGGATGTTGATGGGCGTCGCTTTAGTTTCAAATTGATACCAACACCTCTCTGTGACAGTACCACCAAAGAATACAAATACGAACGAACCGCATATCACATCCTGTGGGGAGTGTGGTCATTGGCGAGTGGAGCGAGACGTAATGCTTGATAATATTCGCATTGTTACTGGAGTGGTGTACTATAGCGATCTCGTGGACTTGGAACTTGGGGAACTTTCGTGCCTTCAAACATTTTTGACACAAATATCACTGGAAGCTAATTAACAAGATCCAAGCATATTAATACCCTATAATAATAAGTTAATAAAATGATTAGGCGTAATCAATGTTATGATAAACTGTTTCTACATCTCCGCGGTGCATCGCAGCTGGGCTTCATCTGGCTGCTCCCTCCTTTTCCCGGCTTTTACAAGTCATTGCAATCTTGTACTGTCTCCCGCTTTGACTAAGGTGGGAACCTGGAATTACTTTCTATTCCCCCTATTTTCTTCTGATTAAATTCGTTGCGGATCCCTAGGCAGTTTTTTAGCGTTTCCCTCGGGCTCCCTTTTACACTTACGCACGATACCCGGGAGCCTAGGTAGGCCATTGGGTAGCAATACCAACTAAGCTCCTACGGGAGCCTTCAGCCGCTATTAGTGGAGGGTCCCGGATCTGCAGGTAACAGGGCCCATCCATCGACAGGCTGGCCTCGGCGAAAAGCCCGGACTTCACCTCCTCGGCCGCCACTCCACGACGCCATGTCTTTATGAAGTGGACCGGGTTCACATCCCGGTCCAACACGTAACACAAGGGCACTACTGAAGGCGCCTCAGATTCGTCGTCGGCGGGGGAGGCCGCGTCGCTAGCCTCCTCTCTCACCCGCTCGTCGGCTTCCTTCTGACGACGGTTAATGTGCTCTTTAAAACAGGGGAGTCCCGCCAATCATTTATGTTAACCTGAAAAATTAAAAATAGGAAGAATATCAAAAGTTTTGTTTCATCCGGGGAATCAAATCCGGTAGTAAAATAGTATGAAACAACCGTAGTAAAATTATAAAATATGTACCAGACATAGAATGTTAACATGGCTACGTACGTTAAAAACATTTAACATTTACTAAAAATACAATATTACAATGTATTTTAATGTAGAAATAGCATACACAATAATGTAATAATATAATTAAAGAAAAACATAGACACCTGCGTTAACAATTTCGTACACGAACAACAAAACCATGATGAAACAATAACAAAACCGCTTACCAAGTCTGCACTGATGATTAACCCTGAAGCTGCCATTAAAAATAGATAAAACAAAATACTGTCGGGACCGTCCCTGAGGCCCCTACGCGTGCCGGGTGCAATTCAATTATTCACATACTACAACGTTAGTCCACACATATCTCTGCCATGAAATCAAATAACAAACAGGACATCACATTGGCAGTGTTAATTGTATAATGCACGATTATACTACACTTGCTAGTTGCATACTTATGATCTGCATTGTTTTTAATATGTTATGAGGTCCTACGACGCGAGTATGTAACTTACCGAGAGAGGCCTATATATTATTGATAAATAAATATAATGACATTTCATTTGTGCCAGATCCATCTGGCACAAATGAAATCATTTGATGTAGAAACTTGGCTATTCTTTCCTTCGTCTTCTTCTGGCAATTATAAGATGCTGTAAGGCTTTTTTTTTTCACAATAAAATTTTCCGAAATTAAAAATTTTGCACGTACTTCTGAGAAATTACTTTAAAAAAGAACAAAGGTATATGAAGCCCACAGCTCCAGTCTAAAAGAGATTTGCGGTAGCAAGCTATAACTAGACAATTTTCATATTATGGTTTTACTTATGCATGTCTGTGGTTTTCTTTTTGTAAAATATTTGAACAGAAACCAAAAATAAAACATGAACGATCTCTTCTAAAAAAACAGTATATGGAAAAAAGAACGTATACAATCTCTTAGTGGGGATGTTTCATACACGTCAATGATTTTCACTGTCATAAGGGTTAAATTAGTTTTATCACAAAGTTATTCCAAATCATTATTAGACTCTTGTAATTATCAATGGATTGATAGACAGAATTGACAATTGGTTCAGGGACTTGATTACTTTCATAAAGCAAATTAATTGCATGCCAAGGTAAACAAGTATACGCAAATAATTAATATTGCATCACACAATCTGGGAATGTATCCGCGGCAGCATCTGCACTGACAGCGTCTGACCGTTTTGATATGCACCCTTCCGTCGAGACCACTCTGTCATACTATGATTATTCTCATCATATACATGCGCGTACATAGATTATATTTCAATTAGACTGAAAGCGTTGTTAAATAACGAAATGAAATGATTATAAAACAATTTAATGACTTCGAATAATGATTGTACAGAAAGAGCACGGAAAAAGCGTATTATCCTCAAGGTACATTTTACCACATTTAGTTAACCAGTTATAGCTATGGCTATCACTAAATTTAATATCAGTTTCAGAAACTTATCATTAAACACTGGGTTGTATTACTAGCATATTTCTTAAATTACTGAAAAGAAGAATGTGTAACTTAATCTTGATATTTTTTTCCTGATCGGATCGTCAGTCATTTAAATGTATAGAACTACTTCGTCGTTATATTTTGTTTTCTTAGCAAATACATATGCCTGTGAGTCCAGTGTACGTGATTTAATTCAATACTAGGTAACGAATAAATGTTAATTTTTAATTAATCAGGATAAATTATTCATCTGATCAGTGAAACATGAACATGAGCAGCCTCATTCATATTTGCAATAAAAACTGCCATTGTAGCATTGTGCACTTTTCGGACTAGTGTGAAAATTCAGAGAGTTGACCGTACTCTCAACGATGCGACATGAGGGTACTGCTATTCTTTTATATAGACTAGGGGGCAAACAGGAAATCGGTGCCTTTTTACGACTACCGACGCCCATGAACATCCACATAATTACTATGCCTATTCGTTGCCCTTCATCCGCCCCCAATGGGCCACTGGCTACTCACAAATCTCACGAAACGCGACACTGACGATGTAACATCACGGCGGTATTATGTGAGCGAGCGGTACCTCCCTGGTCGTGCCGGCCCAATTCCGTTGCATAGGAGGATGTATGCTCTTCCATGCTGTGCTGTTACGTTTCACGTTGGACACTGAGGTTTTCGAGATTAAAAGAGTTTTCATTAACAAAATGTTAAAGCATGTCGTGTGGTGATGAGGACAACTAGGGACATTGAAAATCACTTAATAAAACTATTTTGTACCACAGAACAACATTTTTTTTTATAAATTGAGAAAAAGGAAATTCTTAAATTTTTAGCATGGTCACTTTTATGAAAATACTTTGAATTGGAGATGAGAACGAAATCAAAGACAATCCGGTCACTTTTTAATTCAATCACAATGTACTGCAGCAATAAAAAGTTTTTTTTTCAGTTTATTCAACTTTTTATTGCTATGGGCAAAACAATAAATATTCATGTATACGGTCTTCGGTTCGCGGCTCTTGTATTTGAATAATTGGCTGATTTTTATTCAGTCGAATTAATGCAATTGGTACAACAGTTCGTTTTTCCACTCAAATAGAATGTTGCAGCGGTGTTAAAGATCCGTGCTTACATTTATCGCGTTCATCTAGGAATTCGTTTTGGTCTAGTTGCAATTTGTTAACTCCATGCGTGTTCTCACTAGATCAATTTGTTTTTAAACGTCCTCAGTCTAGTGCGTGTAAAATATAGCTGGGATAAACGTATCAGATACTATATGATTCGATGATTTGTTGTACCAATATTAATTACAGAATCTTGGTCACAGAATATCTGTGACGATCAGAGTCCTATTAGTCATTTTGGCGTAATGTTTTAATTGTCAAATTTGAGGACATTTGACGATTCATACGTCATCAAAAGAAAAATGATAATGGCATATGGATTTCCTGTCATTCTCTGGCAGCCACAAGTCAAACACGATAGGAACTCTGATTATATTAGGTGTAGATAATTAATTCACTTAGGAAATAGTGCAAGGAAATGTAGAGAGTCTGTGATAAGATGTGTGTTTCTGCTAAGAAACATAAGATTTTATTTGGTTTAAGTCCTTATAAGGAACCATTTAATATCGCTTTCAGGTTAGGATATAATTATAAAACTCTAGAAGGAAAACTAAATTAGGAGTAAGAAATATAAGTACAACTTTCTTTTCGAAAAAGGTGCACTCGAATGCAGGGAAATAAGTACAGGACTTGACTTACCTTTCCTCAAGTACTGGGAACTGAGGATTTTTTCTTCTTTAATAACGCAAACTTGGACTACAGATAACGTTTCACGGAGAATAACGTTTGCAAGTACAATTTCAAGTATTTCCCTTGCTTTCTATAGTTACTCTCTCGTATTTTATGACTTACAAATTTGAATCTCATCTCGTATGGTATTGTATTGCTATATCATAGTCTCTACGGTTTTAAAATCCTGCTAGGTGATATTTTACATTTATTGTTCTTTCCCGCTAAATCTACTAAACGGATTGCAAGAAATTTGTACAGGTAGGTATTGATGACAATGGATAGGTTACATAATCGTAAAGTTAGCTTTTTATAGGGGTATTTTTTAATAGTATAGGGGGTAAAAGAGCAATCGGAGCCCGTTAACAACTACTGCCACCCTGAGCATCAGCACAATCATGCCTATGCGTTGCCCTACTTTTCACATCCCCCAATTGGCCACCGGTAACTCGACATCGTAGGTGTAACTTTACGGCGGTATCAAGTGATCGAGAGTTACCTCCCTGGTCGTGCCGGCTCAATTCCGTTACATAGAAAGATGT
The DNA here is from genome assembly GCA_017140195.1 of Eumaeus atala. Classification (NCBI taxonomy): domain Eukaryota; kingdom Metazoa; phylum Arthropoda; class Insecta; order Lepidoptera; family Lycaenidae; genus Eumaeus; species Eumaeus atala. Next base: position 803,254 of record JAFELO010000048.1, on the reverse strand, counting down.
AGTGTCATGTGTAAATTAAATTAGATTAAGAACACGCCAACCGTGGAGCACAACTTGTATGCAATAAGCCGATCCTACGAAGCAATATCGTCGCCGTTATTACTTTTAAAGAAGAAAAAAATAAATATGTTGAAAGCGCGCCCTGTTGAATATTCAACTTCTAAAATACGGAATGTACTTACTCTACATGGTGGGCTGTCATTTAATCCGAACATTACTTATTACTCCGAACAGTTAACACTAATGAAATAATAACTGAATGAATTGTTACCAGCAAGTACAGTCCTGCGCTAATTGCTATAAATTGCTATTAATCGATTTATTACTAAACGCTTCATTCCGCGTAATTGTTTGTTGCTGCCCATAAATAATAATTACTTACAATTGTAGACCACTAGCCGGGTTTAATTGGTTTAAAAAATTATAACTCAATTATTATCAGCTAAGACAGATGTTACATTCATTCCGTCTCGGTATAGTTGTAAATGAAGTGTTACAGTTGATGGGGTTTTTGGTTTTGTGGAAATTCATTTAAAAGTTTAAAAATGAATATGATTTATACGTAAATAATCTATTTCTTTTATTATACATGACGGAACAGTTTTGTAAGACACTGTTCAATATCACAGAGATTTTTCAATATGACTGAGTTTTCAGTGTCGAATGTGTAAAACGTTGACTCAATTGTCTTTGAATTTTTTACTATGCGGTCATGTAGACTATGCGGCCGGTACTTGTCCGTACAGCTAACGCATCCGGCGTCTCTGATCCTTGGCGGTTTAGAGTTTCTATTGGTATCACGCGGTGCGTATTTTTTCTGAACATAATGAAACTAAATACGGTATGTAACCGTATTTAGTTTCATTTTCATTCATTATTATGTAAATAAGAAATGTTATCGCATTATTGTAGTTTATTGTTTACATAGGACCATTACCTATCGTGCCCTATTAGTGCCTGGATCTTTCGTCATTGGCTTTGTATAAGTACCACCGGTTTTGTGTTCACCAAATATATGAAATTTAATTGCTATTTCCTTTCCTTTATACTACTGAGGTTAAAATAGAAAGAAAATTAAGATTTGCCACCTCACTAAAAATAAATTTAAGAATTAATTTGAATTGTTTTGGACGTTAAAAAGTGTCGTTTCATTTTCGTTCGTTGTTTATGCAGATGTTAATAACAATTATTTTATCCTAACAATAAAATTTTATCCTATTACTGGGTAAGCTTAACAGAAGCGACGCAAAAGAGTAGGTATGTACCATAGTTACATAAAGATGTTGTAAATAATTTGACTTCTTACGCCCTTATTAAGTAAGAGTGGTACATATCCGTACCCACGTCCGTCATTTCGACTCTGTATTGAGATTGAATACAGTACAAAGCTGCACAAATCAATAGTAAAATGTATCAATGAATTCCAAATAAACTTATAGAAATATTGTTGTGATGAATTACAGAACAAGGCTAATTGTGTAGGTGTTGAATATTCATCCAAATACTTAAATAATATGTATTGGGTTACGAAAAGATTGGACCGATTGCAAGGTTCTCGCTCACAGACGGATATGTTGAGTAAAAGCAAATCATCTTTTTTTGGGGTTCCGTGCCCTAAAAGGAAAAATCGGAACCTTTACAGGATTATTTTGTTGTCCACCTGTGAGTACCAAATCTAGATCTTAGACTTGATATAGCGCAAATCCTCGTTAGAGAAAACCGATTCCATCCGAGATGTTCCATGAAGCTATTGAAATAAGAAAACATCGAAACTTCAGTAGTGAAGATGAATGGGTCCATTCCACTGCGTAGTGATAAACACGGGCGGAAGTGTTCATTGGTACTATAAGACATATCGGGCGACGTTTAAGAGAGATTGTGGTCGATAGGGGGACAGGCCCCCCTTCTTTCCCGGAGATGAGAATAATGCATCCCGATAGTTTTTTAAGAATAGCTAAAGTAACTATTATCATCTTGACCGATGGGACCGGGTCCCCTCGTCCCCCTTCCCTCTCTAATGAGGCGGGCAGCAGACTCGCGGCAGCTTAAGTTGGCCTTGAACTATTTTGAGCTATCATGTTATCAGTTAGCTATCACGAGTGAGGAATGTAGACGGTCAGTGGAGTCTCAGTATTAGGGTCCCGTTTTTACCTTTTGGGTATAGATCTCGAAACAAGTTTTTTGCCTTTTTAGGGACACTTAGTGTCTTTAGGTAATCTGGTGAAGAATAATATAGTAGTAAATATAGAAATAACTTGATGGTAACATGATCACAGTAAAACCAACCTACCTAAACTTTTTTTTGATTAATTTAATTTGGAAGACTGCCTATCTACGTGATTCATCATCATCACCATTATCAGCCCTTATCGGCCCACTGCTGGGCAGAATCCTCTCTCAATGAACGCCAAGATGACCGATCTCCTGCTACTCGCATCTACCCTGGACCGGCTATAGCACGGAGATCGTCTACCAGCCTGGTGAACGGTCAACCAACACTTCTTTTTCCTGAACACGGCCTCCACTCCAAAACCATACTAGCACATCTACCATCTGTACTTCTGAGTGTGTGACCAGACCAGAGATATCGGATGCTTTAGTTTTCTGCCTATTGACTTCTTTACGAATTCTGTCGGACAGAGAAACACCCAACATGGCACATTCCCGTTGAGCTATCGCAAACTTGCGGTCCAGTCCTAAATTAAGAGACCATGTTTCGGCCAAGTAGGTCATCACGGAGAGAACGCATTGGTTGAAGACTTTCATCTTCCAGCTCTGTGGTATAGGCGACGTGAGAATGTGACAAAGCTTCCGGAATGCTGCCCAACCCAACTGAATCTTTCTATCAGCTTTATTCTCGCAGTTACGTCTACCTAATTGCAATAGTTGCCCGAGATAGACGTATTCGTATACGACTTTGTGAATAGCTCCATCGACGTTGACCTGCCTAGGGAGAGTGTTTTCCTTGAACATGAACTTTGTCTTGTCTAAGTTCATCCTAAGCCCAACACGTCGGGAGGATTAATTTAGGCCGTGCAACATTTCCTGCAAATTCTCCAACGATTCGGCTAACACCGTAATGTCGTCGGCGAAACGAAGAGTGAGGTTAATATTTATGCCGCATTCCCAGTTTAAAGTCTCAAAGATCTAGAGCATTATTAAACAGTTTCGGGGAAATGACATCACTCTGTCGTAATCCTCGATACAATAGAATTGGTCTTGTTTGATCTCCCGGACGGACATAAAAGCAGCGTCATACAATGCTCTCAGAACTTCGACGTATCGCCAATCGACTCGACATCGCTGTAAAGCTTTCAGGACAGCCCAAGTTTTGACGGAGACAAAGGCTTTCTCATAGTCCACAAAGGTAAGACAAAGCAGCTGATTGTACTCATATGTCTTATGTACAACTTACTTATGGTGAAAATGTGGTCCATGATGCTAAATCCTCTGCGAAACCCAGCCTGCTCCGGAGGCTGGAATACGTCAAGCCTTATGTGAGACTGTTCGTCAACACTCTTGAGAATAACTTGCAAATATGGCCAAGGAGTGCGATTGGTCCGTAATTTTGAAGAAATGATTTATCACACTTCTTAAAAAATAAAATAGCGTAATTTCCAAACCATACCTGCGCCCCATACCTATTTGAGCAGCAAACGTCTCGGCGCATTAGTTTGCGGATTTCCTTAGAAAGAAGCTTAACATCGGCAGACGTCACGTCTTTGTGTGCTCTGCGTTCCCTCATAGGACAAACGTCTCATCTGAGAGTTTAACGTTCCAGCTCGGATACGTACTCCTACAATAGCCTTCACCCACGTCTCAAATTCATCCAATAACGCTACTCTTGGCTTCGTCAATAGTCATTGTAAATTCGGACATAGCTAGCGCATCGAACCGGTCTTTTATTTCCAGTTGTTATTCGGTTCCTACCATGGTTTGACGAAAGTTAGGTCGGAGAGTTAACTGTACCAAACGGACACGCTCGTGTCGGAAGCCCTCATTCAGAGAGCCCCTAACCAATCGATGATCTCATCCGGTTATAAACCTGTTGATCACGGAGACATCCCTAAATATATGCTTTCGGTCTGTAATAATAAAGTCAGTCTCGTTCCTTGTCACAGTATCGAGGCTCTGTCACGTACACTTCCTACGGGGCCTCCTCTTACAATAAGAGTTCATCAAGAAGAGACCCTCTTTCTCGAGGAAGTTTACCAGCAGAGGGCAACCCTGCGATTTCGACTTCCGACTCCATGTGGTCCTAGAATCGATTCGACACCATTTCGTACTCACACCTATGCATTAAATTCCCCCATAATGACATTTAAGTGGGCCTCACAGGTGTTATGAATGGCCTTTGAAACATCTTCATTTGTTGCCTCCACGTCGTCATCTGAATGTGTCGAGGTTGGTAAGAATACCTCTATCACTTTGACGCTATACCGCTTAGTGAGTTTAAGTACGAGATACGCCACTCTATTCGACACACTAGAGATTTCGACGATGTTGCCTACGAGGGACTTACTCATGAGGAATCCCGTGCCACCTGGTGCTGGAGTGTCGCCTTCCCTGAAGTGGAACAGGTCTTCACCTTGTCTTCGGAGATCACATTACCCCAGAACGTGCCATCAGATTTTTCCTAATTCCACATCCAGCTCAACTGAGTGGTTATCTAGTCGAAGCTTTCGTTAGTTTTACGTAGCCAGGTAAAATCGGTGGTAGCGATCCGTAGCCCGGTGATTCTTAGCACCCCTTACTGTTGCCGTGGCCGCTACCGTGGTCAGGACTGGTGGAAGTACTGGGAACTAGGGGCCGAATTCTGTTGTTGTCGTCCATTAAAGGTTCATCCGATATATATATCCAGGTCGAATCAGTGATAGCGATCTGTAGCCCAGAAATTCTTATCACCCCTTGCGGTACTGCGCACCGTGGCCAGGACTAATGGAACTACTAGGGCCGAAATTCTGCTGTTGTCGTCCATTGAAGTTAAGTGCTCGTAATTGCCACGCTGAGAAGGTGTATTAGTAATCGCAGTTTACGTTTAGGACCGGCCCCACTGCTACATGTCGCATTAATGGTACCGCCATCTCTCGGCGCGACCGCTGTTCGGTGCTTCACTGTCACTATGAAGCAGACTCGACACCAAACAACCAGGTCGCCGAAGCCTCCTAGATACTAAGAGGCCTATTGACGACTTTTACGTCACCATGTGCTTGAGGGCAGGGGTATCCTTAGGCCGCCCCAACACAGCCTATTCTATATATACGTGGTAAAAAGATAAAAAATAAATAACAATAAAGAAACAAGTGTGCGTTAAACCACGCGACCAAGTAATATTTATGTTGTCAACAGAAACGTAACTGGCAATGGGAGAAATAAAATAGACATGTGTGTCGCATTTCTGTCACTCTCCTTTCACTCTGTCTGTTTCTCTATCTCTCTCTCTTTCTATCTCTCTATCTTGCCTATGCAATAATTTGTCTACTACATTAATTTGCCATAGAACAAAGTAACCTCCTCTCTTTCAATGTTAACTAACTTAACTGCCTCGTGGTTTAGTGGTAGTCATGTTCAACCACAGTCGTAAGGTCCTGGGGACTTTTAAACTTCTAAGAACAGTCCGGGATCAGGATGTTGGCTGCGTTATACCCCCGCGCCTCGGAGGGCACGCCTAATTTCTCTCAGAGCGTGTAGGACACTCTGTAAGTAATAATGATTGTAATTGGACTTTTATCACTTTGTAGAAGGAAGTATATAAAATTAACTTAAATTGCGGATTGGTAATTTTTTGAACTGGTTGGTCTGGTGGTGAGCTTCATAGTCGCTGATCACGACGTCGTGGTCTTAGTTTCGATTCTCGGCGCGGACCAAAATGTTATTAAAAAATAAATGACAGACCAATGTCAGGAAGTTAGTGGTTCAGCACACAGTGTCGCGAGGAGCTTACTGTGCTTGAATATTTTAATAGATGTTACTGTTACGCTCTATCTCTCTATGGTAGTGTCGGGTAATATCCACCCCATCAAAACAGGAAATTGAGAGATTTGTTAGTTTAAGATATTTGAAACATAAGATGACGATGTCATATAGATATAGATGACGCTTAGTAATTGATAAATCATCTTTGACATGAGAATGGTTATTCTATGTGATAAATAAACGTATTCCAATATATCATGTTTAATTAACACAATATTTCATAAAATTATTTACAGCAAAGTAGGAATTTATTATAGGAACTATATCGAAGCAATAAATATTTATACGAATGTGTATATCTAGTGGCCACAGGTTTGCCACATATGACATCATGGGCCTCAGTAACTTGGCTATACGTGGGTGTGCTAGTACATCTACTGTACTTACGAGTTATGGACGTACTAGCACACCTCTGCCTACCTCTTCGGGGATAACATGCATGAAGGTGCTTTCGTATATGTACGTAAATTGATAATCCACCATCTCACACTACGTATAGACCGTGGACGGATAATTGTGCTAGAGGGAGTGAGATTGAACACTCTGGAAGAAGCGGGTGACGGAGTAGGACGGGATGCGTGGCCAGGGAGCCGATATTAGTTTTGATACTTGGCCATGGAACCCTTTAAAACGCGAGCATCATTAGAGTAACCCGACTTCGGTATCGAGTCGATGTGGATATAGGTATTACGCACATCGACTGTTGCTGAACGCTCAATGCTCAATAAAATTTTCGTCTATGTATTTTATTTCCTTATTTTACATAATTCTATTTCGGTGTATTCCCGGTTTATAATTCCGTTATTCAAAATCGGTTGATATCATTCTAGTAGTTTTTATTTTCGAATGAGCCCTCACTCATTCGCAGATTTCTAACCAAGCATAGTGTACGTTCTCTTTGTGATAAATATTTTCGAACCCACCACTTCTAGGTTTCCAATTAGCGATTATATAAACGGCTCTTAGTAATGCTATAGACATCTCCACCACAACCAACGTGGATTGTGAATGATGATGATAATTTTGCACGAATGCCGCGCTATGTGTTTCCGAAATGTCACCCTGTGAACACGAGGCTTAATTCTACACAACTGCAAACGTCAATATTGCATTATTGCAATATTTTTATATATGCAATATTTAAGCCCGTACTATTTTTGACTTATTCTTAACGTATCGGCAGTTAAAAAGGGTTCAGCCACGCGGGCTGCACTATGCGCGGCATCTACGAGGTCCTGCTAAATACAACCGGTATTAATGCCAACGCAGGGCTGGTCCACGCCATACAACTCTGTTCTTATTACTCAATTATTGTATGTTTCGAAAAACCTCACCTGAGCATGTCTTCTTAATGTTGGCCTTGTGTGCTTAAAACCCGATGGGATTTTCTCAGTTGGTCGGACTGAATATGACAATTTTTAAATGATAAGTTATAGAAACTAATTCAGAACATTTTTTAGGGTCCCATATCCACAAACTCTCTATCGCTATAGGATTGACTTGTTGTCTGTCTTTCGACCAAGAAAACTGTGACGGTGGAACTTTAGATTTATAATGACTGTCCAAAATATTAAAGAGTTAAGGGCGTGTCTTGTACCAGTCATTAAATGAAGGAAATCTAATTTAGGTAAGACAGTTTTGGTCGTTAAATTCATAAATTAATATTTTTTTAGCACAAGAATTATTTAGTATTTCCAACATAAGCAACACTACCGATGGTGTATCCATATATTCTAACATTTATGCTATTTATTAAAGAACGCCATCTTAATATAGGACTGCCAAGTTTGCAGTAACTGCCTATAGGAGAATTGTAAATAGATTAAATAATTTAATAAAAACTTCAATAGAAAGTTAGCTTAAACTAAATCGATTAGGCGGCTTAAACTACTTAGCAAGGAATATAAGAAATAATAACATACACGCTGCTACGGAACCCTTCATAGGCGAGCTCGACTCGCTCTTGACCGATATATTTAGTTTTTCTTAACATAACAGCAATAAGGCATTCAGAGTAACAGAATAACGCCGCGCATTTGTAGATGCATCCGCACCAATCCCACGGAACACTGGCTACTCAGAAACCGCACGGACACGACACCATAGCCTTTAAATATAGTGTCATGTGAACGAGAGGTATCTCCTCGGTCATGCCGACAAACAATTAGACACTGCCTGTTATTAAAGCGATAGAAACAGAATATCGAGTCAATGAGTGAATAAATATACCTAATTCATACAAATGCTAGCTAAGCTACAATTGTACTATATAACGCAATGCGAATGTTCACATCTAGCTTATGACTACACCATTTTTAATATCTTTCAAATAATATTCAAGGAATTTTTAATTCTATATGTAACAATCAGTTTAAAGCGCTTGCCTGGTAGGCTCCAGTTGAGCCCTCGTTAAGGATCTCTCAAATGAAACCAAAAGCATGAGTTTTGTTATTGGTGACTGCCCATGCCCAAAATATAGATGTTACGTATTAAAAAATCCTACTTAGATGGGGCAAAACAAGAAATCCGAGCCTTTTGACGACTGCCGATGCTCCATAGGTTTTCGAATAGTTTTCATATAGATACGTTGCCAAGCTTTCGCCTCCCCATCCAATGAGCCATAGTAACGTACCTGCATACCACATGACCGTGTGGCTATAACTTCAGATCGGTTATGTATAAGCTATAGACCGGGTGGCGTTCCAATCGAGCTGGATCCAATCGAGCTGGATTTAATTATTATTAACAACAACAAACAAATAACCTGAGCAACACTCATATCAGCACTACATTGTGGTAAAATCATCCAAGTGGCAGGCATAGCACGACTCCATTATGACGACATTCTGGTGACATTAGCTGAGTGTCAAACATATAACGACGATATTATGATGATAAACAGGCGAAATTAGCTGAGCGACAAATATAGGACGACGATATTATGATG